>CAESWR010000719.1:777682-791023 GCA_903171835.1 Mullus surmuletus | reverse complement strand
CCCCAAACTGGCACCAGTGCAGAGAGATTACAAGCTGAGGGGAGGTCACGCAGAGATCAGCCACATGAAAAACGTGACGGCAGCAAACACGTTTACTGTGATGGGAACAAACAGTGAGACACAAAGCCAAGGGAGGATGACTGTCAAACGGGGATCAGGTGGGAGAGTCAGGATGATCAGGTGTCAGGCAGAAGAGGGGGAGGGGGGACACGGAGAGAGAAGCGAGGCGTGCTGAAGCACGAGAATGACAAACAGCAAATGCATTATGAATATGAAAACTGAGTTTTGGATGATTTGAAGATTTTCTGTCTCAAAATCACCATTGCTTCGACAACCTGGCAGATGAATTGATCTCCACTGGAGGATGTGAAAGAAACATCTTTATCAGCGATATCTTTAGATCTGTTGCTCAAAGGTGTCAACAATCTGCCCATTTAGCCCTTGTCATCCACTAGAGGGCAGCTCGGAGTAATAAGCTTGCAAAGATTCTCAGCTCATTGTTGTCAGGTCCGAATGGGTGCCAATCTGTTCTTTCCCCCTTTTTTGTCTCTTGTCAGTTTGTGTGCTTCCTGTTTTATTTTGAATTCTGTCTCTATTCCCCATTTCCTGTAAAATTTCCCGCCTGTGTGATTGTCCTGATTGTTTAACATAAAGGGGCGACCCGGGAAGAAAACAAAAGAGCGACATATAATGTATTATATGTATATAATATGTATTCATATGTATATAATATTTATTAAAAACTGCTTTTAATATTTAACTGTCTCGTGTGTTTTATTTTACTGCTTGTTCTTTTGTTTTATTGCTCTTCTAAAGTGTCTTTGATTGATCAAACGTCACTCCTCTCTCGTCTCTCTCATCTAAAAACGTTCAATACCAGTACCCTCAAAACAATAACAATACCGAGTATTTCATTTGAGACTTTCTGTTACTTCATTCAATATTAGTAATGTGAATAGAAAGCAATCAGTTTATGCAAATATCACCACTCCTGCCAGTTCAAATGATTTTTACACATTTTTGAAAGTGTTTAAATTAGGCTTGCGGCAATTGGCTGCAAGTAAATCCATGAAAATAGTCCTTTTTTTCTCCTCGATCTGGGTAAAAAAATCGTTTGACTCGGTACCGATTCCAAGCCCTAGTTTTAGTGCTTAGCAATCAAACGTCTAATGAGAACCGCAATAGCTTCTTGAGGTCAGTCCAGCTGCCTACGCCGAGCGCAAAGAGACTCTGGGTAATAAGCGCCTGACAGTGGCATAGATTGGCGCCATGTAAGCTGAGATATCCATTTAATCATTGTTTTTACCGTTGTCAAAGCAATTAATTCCTCAGAGCACCATTGCATCTGATTCCACCGGTCCTCTGCACCCAATGCATAAGAAACCAAAGAGTGGTTTTGGAGAAACTGTGACCTCGCATACCGTACTGTGACATGGGCCTCCATGGATGACTGCTTCATAACCAAAGCACTTAAGCAAAAGGGTGTAAAAGCAATCAGAGCACATTGAGGGCAGACACTAATTTGACCATGAAAACCACCTCCGGAGTCGATCAGAGACATGCGACCGCTGTTTCTCAAGACACCATTATCAAGATGCTGGAGGAACTGACAAGAAAACACAGGCTGACAGAATGCAGCTGCCTTTTTTCCCCCCAATATGTTCTTCAATTTGTAGACTCCATACAAAAGAAAGATTTAGTGTCGATTATAATACAGGACGGTGGTGACTTTGAGATTTCAGGATTATAGTGAGCACATATGCAAATCAATCATATTAATGGTTCAGCCGTTCTGCTAGGAGAAGAAAAGAGGTAGATATAAAAATGCCAAGAGGGCAAGAGATGCAGCGCGATGTCAGCTGGCTCTGTGGAAACCACATATTTTCGAAATAAGATTTCGTCCCACGACAATCATAAGGATTAAGGGGGAAACTAAAATCGAGGTTGGTTACCGCAAAAGCAGCTGAAAGCCCTCCGCACTCCCTACACAAAATAACAGGAGGCTCCTCCTGAGGTAAATTCCCCTTAATTCATCCCTCAAAGTCTCTCTTTTAACTCTTTCAATATGGCGTGAATTCCTTTCCTTCTCTCGAAAACTCAGGTAAATGTATTTCCCTCAAAAAGAAATAAAAAAAAATATCCAATAATAAAGATGCTGTGTTATCAAAAGATCCAATAAAGGAGGCTCTCTCAGTCTCAGACATAGTATTTCAGAGCCATTTGTTACGGCATCAAGCATGACTGCGGAGGTGGGGGGGTGAGTGGGGGGATGGGGGGGATACTCACAACACTCTTCTAGTGACGCACATGATCTTTCTCTCTTCGCCTTCGTAAATCTCATCAACTGCATCGATCGCTCCCCCCTCTGGAAAGGAGTGGCCGAGGTGAAAGAGCCTCTGGCATGTTGTTTTCGCTCCGTGTCCGTCTGCGCCGTTGTCTGCCGGCCCGCCTACAGCTCCGGCAATAACGTGAACGTGATGGACCGCAGTCGCCCATGCACCGCTGCACGGGTTTTTGTTATAATTATAGTCCCCCCACCTCCCCGAAGGGCATGTGAGAGCGAGAGTACCACCGACACCCGCCCCATAACTCCTCAAGTGCACTTAATAGGACATAGGAGGGAATAAGAGACTGAGGGCCCATTTTCTCCTCAACCTCGACCTATAATTTTGTGGCAGACAATAAGATAAGAGTTTCCAACAGTTCACCGCCTCGCGACCTTTGACCCCGAAGTGTAAGGCATTCAGTTACTCTCATACTACCCTCTCATGATAGCCACTAAAAGCCCGACAAGCTTTTACCGCTAACAACGCGCCAGTTGGACGAGGAAAGGTGCACTTGGAGGGTTGACAAAAGGAATCACCGCGGGCAACGAAGGCCGGCTTCCTTTCTGTTGATTGGAACTTGTGGCGCTGCTCGTCATTTGCGGTCCGTAATCAAAAGCTGACAAGCATCGCTGTTGAGTCAGAAAGCCGAGTTAGTACGCTTGGGTGGATGGCCACTCACTGCTAAACACTACAAGGGATATTTGTTGCACTGCCGGACCGCGTTGAAGCAAGGTGAATCTGCTTCCCCTGCGGATTTAAAGGGATAATTCAGATTTTTTTTACATGAAGCTGTATGAGATCCTCACCATCAGTGTCGTTCATCAGTAGTGACTTTTCCCCCACCGCGTCCCGTGAGCGGAGTTCCAGCCCGGTTTCGGTGTTGCAGAAAGTAGTTCCGTCTAGTTGCTGGAGTCACACGAATACAGTGTTTTGCTCCCCAAAAAAACCATGCATTCAAAAGAGTATTCCATTTGTATTGTGAATTCTTGGCCAGAAAAAAGTCTGACCTCGCAGTCACCCAGCAATATTTTACCTTTGTTCATATCACTGCACGCACCTTTCAATCAGCCGAAGGAGGTGGAATGAGAAAATAGTACCGGGTGATTATGAGGTCTGACTTTTTTGCAGCCAAAAATTTGTGATTAGTGCATCCCTTTAAGTCGCCAAAACCAGCATATTTATCGCCTCCTGCTTTCTCATGAGGTCTTTGTCCTTGTTGTCTCTGTTGAGGGCAGTTTTGAAAATCTCTGCTTTAATAAACATGCTAACTCCCTGTGGGCTCAAAAGGCTCCACTCAGCCGATTGGCAGTCATGAAAACAACCTTGACTGTGTGACTTTGCCTCTGTTTTCCCAGCGTGACTCGTTCTAAAAATCGGGGAGACATCTTCAGCATAAACCCTGATGGATTAACTCTCCCAAATATTCGGCAATCCCAAAAAACAGAGAGTCTTATTTGGCTTGGCTAGCAACTGCCTTTGAGTATCTTGGCGTTTTCCATTTTACAGCTGATTAGTGAACTCCTGTTACTTCCGTCTACCAATTATGTTTTCCCATTTTTGAACCCTTTTCTGCACAAAGCATCAAAATCGCATTAGCATCGGCAGATTATTAAGTGGCGACGGATCGGAAAAGGAAATCAGTGGCGTGGGACGTTAATTGCAGTGTGTGTGTGCAGGAGCACATACAATCATCTCACTCTCCCTGAGGGATGCTGCGCCATCAACCCCCCCCTGATTTTTTCTGAAGTATCTCTCAATATGGATGAGAAAAAATGCTGCTTCATCTGGACTTGAACAAAAGAGCTTAGAGCACCGCATGCACTCCTGTGAAACGCGGGAATAGTGTCAAAGCACGGAGGAATAAGACTTTATTCCGTCTCTCTGCTAATATACTTCAGGCCGTGAACTTCCCTCAGACCTCCTCGAGAAGAGTGAGATCCAAAATGCACTCATAAAAAGCATCCGGGTTAATCTCTCAGGGAGGACAGCGATCGTCCAGCGCGCCTTGGATGCGTTGATACATTAGCGTGTCGAGATTGCAGATGGGGAGTTTAGAGGCAGCGGGGGTTGAAGAGCAGTCCGTCATTCGTCCATTAGCTTAATGTGTTCTCCTCTGCACAACAACCAATGCCCTGATGACTGCTTTGTCATGCGCTCTTCTTTCTCTCCAATGTATCTGGGAAAAGAAAAAAAAATTGTGCTTGTATAGCAGCTGATAAAGGAGCCGCGAGGTGTGCACAGCGAAGATGAATTATTTCAGACCGGAGCGACAAAGCCGGCCCGTCTCGTCGTGCCTAGAAAGTGGACGCGAGTGGGTATTCTTTGAAGTTGAGTTGCATCCTTTTATGCTCTTATTCATGTGTCGCAGCATGCTGGCATCTGCGGCGGCATATGCCTCACAGCTGTCAGCGCCGCCGAAAGGTCCAAAGCTCGCCGCTCAAGGTTGTAAATATGTAAACACGTGAACACACGCCGTCTCATTTCATGATTTGACAGAAAAACAAGATTCATCTGCGGGATGTTTCTTTCTATTTTCCGATTCCTGATTCCACGGCAACAGACGCGGGAATTTTCCACTGTCAAAGCAAAGCGAGGCATTGAGGGGCGGTGTTGGCACAAAGTAGAACAACGGGTGTCACTCGCGGCTGCCGGCGCCGACCTCGGCATTCTTCGAGACACATGAGGGCGGGTTCTCGGCCTTTCTCTTTGCTAGGAGTCTATTTTCAATAAAAGCAAGGCGGAGGAAGTGGAAAAATTTCCCTTGGCCCAGCATCAAAGAACCACAACCCATTAGACCTGTTGGAACCAAACTGTGGGATTTAGCGATCGTTGCATAAGTGCCACGAAAAGACATTGATGGATGCTTTGTTTGTTTAACAGATCATTGAAAAGCTGATGTGATGTAACAACATAATTAATCTTACAATGATTTAAAACCCTGGAAACACTTCATACCTTGATCGCTTCATTCGATATTTTAGGGTGGAAAGTTTGGGGTTTGGAGGAGACGCCACCGCCTTGCGTTCCAGGCGACGAAGAGGCATCTGGTGAGTGAGAGTAAAAGACAGAGAGAACGATAGTCCACACTCATTGGAAACCACTGAGAAGAAAAATATTCCCCTGAGAGGAGGCCAAGGAACAGCTGAGACTAATTCCAAGGATTGCCCTGCGGGGGGAAAGTAACATGCCAAATAACCCAAGAGTTTTTCTGTGTAATTGCTTTCATTTGAAATTGGTACTTCAGAGTGTGTGTGTGTGTGTGTGTTTGTGTGTGTACGTGTGTGCAAGTGAAGGAAGGGGTCGTTTATTTCAGAGGTGCTTTAGCTGGTTGTTAAAAGCGAGGCTGCATCCCTTCCAGGACTTGTCTCACATGGCTCAACACTTTGCACATCTTTTTGCACGTCAGCATGACAGATGGAATCAAATCAAGCAATTTTAATTGCACACAGAAGTGAGGAAAAAAAAAAAAAGGCAGATTCAATAACTGCACACATTGACACATACAAAATGAACATTTGATACTTGTTATTTCATATTTTTTTTATATATATGAAAGCAAAATCTCATTTTTCACCTTTTTCATTTATTAATTCATTAATTTGTTTGTCTGAAGTGACTGGAGTTAATCATCTTTTCTTGCACCAATATGTGAATTTGAGGTTCAAGCTGATCAGCGTGCCATAAATCTCTGTGGATTGATGTACACGCATAAAAAACAAGTTGTAAAACGGGCCGTCCATCAAAAATGATCCTTTAAAATTCCAGCAAAGAGACATTCAGGCAATTATAGACTTTTTCCACCGCACAGCAGCACGTTCGACGTGAACTCATGAATCTGTAGGTAAACACAGGTGTTTCTAATCACAATAACGAAGACGCTGCACCTGCCTGCAGTCGAGTCCTCGTTAATGTGACGAGTAACACCTGTGTTTATCCTCTGTTTGCTGTGAAACCGGCCTGTTGGAGAGTGCAATTTACCGCGATAGCTCCAAGGGGGCGCATCAAAAACACATTAGCTATTAATTGCTTTTTTTGTCATCGTCACACACAATACAGTATTATTATCAGACACACTTTAACACCAAACAGGTAAGATAAAAGGATGTCCTTGGTGGGAAAATGAGCAATGAGTGCGTAACTGCTTGTAAAGATGAGTCACGCTGCAGTGTTTCATATCGTGGCAGATCCTGTGAATTATATCAAAAGTGATGACAGCCTGTTTTTTCTGGCTTATGATAATTGCTGCTCAACATTAACATGGAGAAAATATCCGAGCGCTCATCAATTTCCGCGATTGTTGCCGTCGACAGCCGCACCAGCAATTCCCCTCAATTACACAACCGCCCGGTGGAAGCCTCCGATGAAAGACCTTTTGTGAACCCGATGTGTGACGGAATGAAACGACAGACAGACCCATCGCTCACCACCTCCGAGCCCGCGCGTCTTCCCCGCCAAAGATGCGAGGGCGTCTCTAATGAGATCAGCCACAAACATTTCTACCTGCGCGACGTAATCTCACTAACTCACCGTTATTCGGCCCTCCTCCCTCTGATGAGCTTTCCTCCCTTTCTAACCCCTTTTCACCTGGAGCTTTCTTTAATGTTTTTCCCCTTGCCAGGATCTTACGGAGAAACCCTGAGGAAGTATCTTTATTCTTAGAATCTTAAAAGAATTTCATCGCTCGGTGCATCGCATTGCGCGATAAAAGCTTTGTGAGCGCGGCCCCCCCGGCTTTTCACCTCAACCGGTTCCTTTCGCAGTGACCTGTTTTTGCGGGAATCTCAGAAACAATGGTGGTCCCGTCTTCACTGTTCTTTTGGATGCGAGTTGTAAATACTTATTTCGGTTTCTCCACATCAGCTTTGCTATTGTCCTGTCTGTGCTGAGCTTTTTAACTGCTACAAAATGACATCACCGTGATAACGGGTGGAGAGATCAGAGCCTGATAAGCTTCCTGCACACACCGTCCTGATTATTTAGTAGCTCTGTCTCACTTCCCTGCATTCAGAAATTCCGGCTCAAGCAAAGAAGCAGCTCGACGTTTCCATCTCAGGTACGAGGAGTATCGTCGAGCATCATAATGGATTCCATTTTGAGAAGGGAGCGTTTTGATACGGAAAAGGCGAATGTTCGTAGCTCAAGGAAGCGCCGCTACTATGGAGTCCTGCCTTTCCGTCCCCAAAAACGAATTTTTCTGAGTCAATGAGGATTATTTTCTGGTCCACATATGTTGTTTATGGTTTTTAATGATATTTTTCATGCAAAGAAGACTATAATTTAGCACAAAGAAGTTTGATAATGTCAAGTTTTCGCTGCTCTCGACTCGTATGCGTCACCACCCGTACTGGGAACTCTGGAACAGACATGGCGATCTCTCCGCTCCACTTCACCGCCTTTTCCCGCATCGAAAGAGGTGAAAATCATTATAAGTCGGGGCATGTGGCGACGGGGGGAAGCGGAGGGAAAGGGCGATGACGTGACATCACATACGAGAGATGTAGTCTTTCTCAGTGTGTTTTGTCGACAGCTTTTAACTGAACAATTGCACAATAAACGGTCAAACTCTTGACATGAAGAATTATCATTTAAATCCACAAACAACCGATATAACGATAGGGACCAGAAAATAATGACTTTCTCGCCATGAAACGAGGGTCTACCAGAAGGGGCAGGACTTTGCCGCTCCATAGAAGATACCTTAATACCCTCCAAATTTGAACTAAATGGAGTTCATTTAACCACAGAGACTCAGCCAGTTAGTAATTTATTGAGTGTATTAAGGAGAGAAATGTCACTGTGTGGGTCGTTAAAAAAAAAACAGCTCTCGAGATGAAGAAAAAATCATGAATCATCTAAGGGAGAAATCAAAGCCTCACTGACCTTTTCCTCTCGACAGGAAGTAAGGAGGTCGTTACGATGCCGGCTCGTTATCTATTCGTTTTCCCTCCACTTCAGGCTGTTGGTTTTACAATGAAACTTTTCTTTTTTTTCCCCACCGGTTGGTTTATTTATCTCGCTTGACCTTTAAAAAGTACGAATCCTTATGAGCGGAGGACTCCCACAAGCTGCGGAACCTTTATCAGCCTGTCACGAAGCAGCGATGAAATGTTTTTTTGGTATTTACACACACACACAAAAAATGTTGAATGAGATCACTTTTGTAATCGGAGCCAGTACATCTTTGTCATGATTCAGACGTGCCTTTTTCAAACATTTTTATCTGCTCTTGCTTCTTCTCAGTTCGGCCTGATGATGTGCCGTGTTTAAGCTTTAAGACAACTGTGGACGGATCTACAGTGGGAGCGTCTGCAGTGGAAGGAAGAAATGCTCATTGTTTGCTTATCAAGAGAAGTCAGCGTGCAAACAAAGCTTGTCCTCCATCTGCGTCCGCCATCTGTGACATCATCAACACACAGATAAGCCGGTCGCGGTGCCGTTTGACGAGTTCGCCGTCGCATCAGACCCCCTTGTTTACTCAGATTTTCACGATTCCGTCAATAAGCAAATACCGTCTTGGTGCTGCTTTGAGGAACATTATTGGTGTCCAGTCTGAGCTGAAATGATGATGTGAATGTGAAAGGGGTTTTTGACCCCGGATGATGCATGAAAGGAAGAGCAGCACAAAGTAGGAGATAATTAAAGCAATTTGAGAAGAATGCAGCCATTTGACGGATAAACAAAAATGACCAAAAGATAGAAGTTGGAAAATCAAAAGACAGAATGGTCTGCCAATGGTGTTTGAAGCCATTCAGAGGATAAAATGAAATAAAATAACTAATAAATAAAAAATAACTATTTAATTTGAACTTACATTTAAATAGATAGATAGATTGATAGATAGATACATACATACAGGACTTGAAATTCAGGGCAGCCACTCGTAATTCTGAACTGTCCCGAATTTCTCTGTGCCTGAGGTTGTCCTTGAACCCACACACCATCCACTTAAAAAAGAAAGAACACTCACACACACACACACACACACACACACACACACATATACAGACACAAAAGACTATTATAGCTACATAAAGTGCACACTTGCTCCGCCTAAACCGCAATATACACTTCAATACTCCCCAGTCGTTGGATTTAACCCTCCTTCTCTTCCCTACTCTCGCATGACCAGAGCACATCTCATCGTTCACCGCAGAAACAAAAAAGCCCCTGCGATCCACAGAGCAAAACAAACACAGTCTCTTAAGGCATTATTTACATTTTTCAAAAAGTGCATATCATTTTAAATGTTCATTTAGGTATACTGTTGTACTTGCCTCCATAATGCTGATATTATATGGCAGTTTTCCCTTCTCTTTGCAACTTCTGCTGCAAAAGCCAGCTGCCACGGGAGACTGCGAGAGATTATGATGATGCAGTTTTGCCTCTAATGTGAACTTGGCTGCCGTAAAATGAATTATGATGTATAAGGTCTTTCCAAAGTTAGGATCCTCGTTAAAACATACCCTCTTAAATAGTTTCAGAAATTTGACATCCAAAAACTACAAAATAACTCAGGGTAGTCAAGCAACAAATGATGTGATGAATATTGAGAAATAGCTCTCCCTGGTTGTGATCCATCTCACCGAAGCAGATCTCACCTGCGAAACCGGAGTCGGGGTTACAAGTACAGTCGCATGCAAACAAATAGTGCGGAATGGCGGATTCTGCTTCTTGCCTTTCAGTTTGTTTCTGTGCTCGATTGATTAGCCTGCTCCCCGGGTTCACGATATGCATCCTTTCGAGCATGCAGCAAAACTTCCACTCCGTCTGAATGTCAGATACCAATTTTGCGTAAGTCAAAGCCATTAACCTTCAGCTGGAGCTGTGGGATGAGTTTGTGTCATGCTATGTCTCTGTGGGCATCAATCCGGATAAAGGTGTTTGAATGTGTGTGTGTGTGAAGGTGGCTGAAGCCAGCACTCCCACATCGGGTCTTCGCAATTAGAAAAAAGAAGTAATTTGAATTTTCAGGAGCACTTTTACACTTCTTTTAGTTTGAGCGACCTCAAGACGAGTGATAAGGGACCATCAGCCAAAAGAGATGCACGTTATATTATAAAATGGTGAAATTAGGTAATTCAATCAAATTGAAGTTCATTACAGTCCATTTTGGAACAATGAGATCACCGTTAAAGCAAGATGGCAAAATCAGTCAACAGCCCTCTTTGCCCATGGTTTTTGCCTCAATTTCGTTGTCGTGTAAATGTGGCCTATAATCACAATGAAAAGGTTTTGTTGAGGTTGCGCAGATCTGTGTAAACGCGCATTGTTCTCACATCGTCTCTGTGTAAACGCAGAGCGCTTTTGAAAACCTCTGAAAAACCTTTTGTATCTTCTGCCATCTGACCTGTTGCCCCTTCCAGGCAGTATTGTGTCCGGACCTTTCATTGGCAGTCAGAGGCCTTTTTTCTTCTTTTTTTTTTAACGTGCCTTTATCCAGATCTCTACCCCTCTGGCCAACCGCACACATTCCCACTGGTTTCAGAAAATCCCGAAGTACAAAGTACCCAGTCTATAAATAGGGAACAAACTTTAGGAAGTGTATGGAATTTACAGAGAGTGGATATAAAAGCCTTAATAGAAGCGTGATGCGGTGCCAACTCAAAGGCCAAATGTCATGTTGATTTTCATCCGCAGATTTCCTGAATACTTCTCACTCTTTTGTAGCCCCTCTTTTGTAGAGCTTTTTTTTTTTTCAAATCAATTGAGTTTATGAGGTGCAGCATTAAATTTATCACCCCCTGCTGTCTTCAATTGAACCAATGCGGAAAGGGATGGGAGAGTTATCACCTACAGTCTCAGTGATGTTGTACAGAAGGTCCCACAGCAGGTGTAATTTGTGACAAGAACATTAAAACCAGTGATGGGTTCCTTTCTACTAATGGGAGAAATTAAGGGAATTTATGTGCTGTACCTACAGATCAATTGTGTGACTTGTTTGGGAAGCAAATGCTGCAAGCATAAACCTGCAGTACTCTAAAGCAAAAGAGTTTTTTGGTCTAGAGGGGATGAAGTGAGGTGATCCGCATCAGGGGAGTTTGCAAAAAGTGATGAAAGTTGAAGTCTGGCATATATGGCTGAAAAAGAATCCTCCCATTAAGTCCAGAAGCTCTGCATCCTGTTCCCTCTCACAGGAGCAGCTGCGGAAAGTGATGATGGGATCTCGCCAAAACTATTTCATCCCATGTGGAAAAATCGGAACTCGGGGAACATATCGGCGAGCAGCCTGATGATTTCTCCATCCCCATAACACAAATTGGTCTGACTTTTAATACTTGATGCAGGCTGAAATGCGGAGATGGTTGTCCAAAGGGATGCTCATCTCATAACGACGAGCAATTAGAGAAGTAGTTATGCTTTGGATGAGAACTTGGCAATCCGCTTGGGCAGCCTCCCGGTCACAATGGTGTTTCACATTCAAAATAATAAGAGATCTGAAGCTTCAAGTAGCATCAGTAACAGAAGCGCTTTAATGGATGTTATTGTGAGGACCTTTTTTCCCTCAGTGCGGGGGCCTATTGTTTTTGTTGCAAGAGCCACTTATTGGTGTGTTGATGGGTTGGACATTGGGTTTATTTTCCACACATTAGTGTAGAAATGTGCTGTTCTCTTCTATTAAGAATCACCTTTAGTTTCAGAATAAGTGCAGCCTAACGTGCAGGCACAAGAGACGGCCATCAAAAAGCTTCTTTGTAGAGTTCATGCAGTATGGAAGGGAATGATCAATGAACCTGATTTTCTTGCAGTAGGTTCTCATTGTCACAATTTCCCAAAATGGTCAGGAAGCGGCACCAGTCTCTGCACGACACGCTTGTTTCATCAGCCAGCAACAGCAGTCATTAGCAGTAGCACCAATTTAGCGCTGCTCTCCTATAATGTATTGCTGGAATCGACAGTAGAGCAGCTGCAGTATTTCTATATTGACATCCACTGATTTTTAAAGGACATCACATGGCGCCCTTAAAGTATAGAATTGGTTGCAAAGGGAAATCTTTCCCTGGTAACTTTGACAGCATAGAAAAATAAAGTAAAACAATAGTTTTTTTGTGTCACTGTTTGCGTTTACAGCAGCAAGATAGACTCCTGTACGGTAAAAGATTTATTAAGACAAAAATATTCTGACACATCTGACTTCCTGTGTCACTTGTGATTTGACAGACTGATAATGAATTAACTATATTCTGTAAGGCAGACATTATGCAACTCAAAGGCTTCAATGCTTGCCGAAATATTTGTTTGAGTTCATAACATTTTGATAAGTGCAGCTTATATTTACAATTCTGAAATGTCCCACTTTTGATAAATAAATCTGTTAATGACAAGACAAAACTTCTGCTTCACCTACATGGGAAAATCATCAACTAAAATCTGAATTAAATGTAAGCAATCTACCTTTTGCTAATATGTCCAAGTGAGATAAATTCAAGGAGTTATGGGAATTGGATATGTGGAAAACCCTTGTGAATAATGAATGAAGCACCACGATTGATGGGCAGTAAAAACTTATGGCTGCACTTCTGCTTTCCATCAGCAACTCAGATCAATGCTACTTTCACGCATATAAATAGAGCAATTCAACAATAAATCATCCACTAAAAACAAAAAAAAACACTTCATCAAGTCATGTAAAAAAGTTTTATTACAGTTGTCACAGAATCAGTTTTAATTTTATATATTAAACTTTTGCTCTCTTCAAAACAGAAAAAAATGCCTCATCATCACACAATCGAGCCAAACCGTCACTTGGGCTGACGTCACGCCAGTCGCCGCTCTGAAAACCAGATTGCTCCTGTACAACAGCCTGAGGAATGTCGTACTATTGCAGTTTAACTAATTCAACCTGAGCTCCCCCTTCGATGTCGTGCATTAGCTAATGAGCTGCGGCTGCTGACCACAGCCGCGGCAGCTAACACGTCTTACACCGGACGTGGACTCAGACATTCTGCAGAAAGAAATTAACTGACAGTGTTTCTGGAGGTCGTGGATTTAATGACCCTGTCAACTTAAAAGCATA
>CAESWR010000719.1:722974-742601 GCA_903171835.1 Mullus surmuletus | reverse complement strand
TAATAGTTGGTAAAGCTAAAACAAAACAAAATAATGAAAAGAATATTGGAACATTTTTAATATCCTGTCTTTTAATATTTAAAACATGATTCTGTATATTTTCATATATATAATTACTTGGGATGCACCAGTTACATATTTTTCCAAAACTAGTAGTGTATGAGTACTTGCATTTGAGTACTCACCGATTCCGAGTACTTACGCCATTATACATAAAGTTATTTATTTATTTTTTTTTTTTCCACAAATATCATCTGTTACTTGAACAAAATTCCTCAGTATGTTTTTCATGTACATCTGTGACTGTCACAAGTTTCACTGATACTTGGATCTGAGTACTACGATCCCAAGAACTGATACCCATACTTCTACCACACACACACACACACACACAAATTGACAGTTGCACTCACCCTGGGGGCCCCCATGTATAAAAGTGTAGCTCCGCCTCTGAAGAGTAAAGAGAGAACATCACGTGTTTCCTCGCTCCATTCATGCATCCAAACTTGTGGATGTCTGTCACATCTTCCTCCATGATGGTTGTAAAAGGATCACACCTTCGTATCTACTACTGGTCGCGTCTACTGAGTTATATAAAACATGCTTGCCTCGATTATTTAGTACGTCATTCTGAATTCGGTGTATAGTAAAAAAAATTTAAATGTGTTGAATAACACGTACGAATAACGTTTTTACGAATAACATACTTTCTACCGGGGATACCTTTGCACAACACCAGTACCGGACCTTAACTGGATCTACTCGATCAGTGCCAGACTCACGGCAGGATGGCGGCGAATAAAATCTCCGACCTCTGTGGCTGCTTCGCATCCGCAGTTGTCAGCGGTGCATGGCAGCCATCACATCAGCTGACGCAGCTCGCAAAGTGTGTGCAAGCAATTGCAGCAATAAATGGGTATTGGTTCTTGGTATCTCTTACATGGAAGAAGTAGAGCAGTGACATACATACAGGTATGTCTTTATTTGGTGATCAAATACTACTCAAGAATAGTTTGGGTCATGGAAGTAGTCATAAGAATGATTTCTTGCAACAGAAATTTGACATGGGCACCTGAAAAAAACTAACTCTATACTCACTTGTACACTCACACACACCCATACTGATATAGATTATTTTGTTTCTCTTCTTTTGTTTATATTGTTGAATCTCTAATCTAAATTTAGAATAATGTAATGTTATTTCATATATGCATGAACTTTTCTTAATTTCTCTTTTTATCATACTGATAAGCATGTCATTTTGTTTGCATTTTTTCCTTGTGTGTTTGCTTCTTCTTTTCTTTTCCCATCTTCCCTGTTAAATGTGTATTTGACTCCAATCAATTAAATCTAAATAGATCACTGAATCAGAAAGGAAGAGTCAGAATTATACCTGTAGATTCAGGCATGGGATTTGATGATTGGGAAAACAAATACAAAGGGCAAGATAAGCCCCAGCTGAGTGACTTTTTAGATGATCAGGAAAACAGCGTAATTCTTCATATGGGAAGATCCCAACAGCCACAACAGCCATCACATGTCTCAAGCCATCCAAATACTCAGCGAAGTGGTTTTCTGCCTGCCACCTACCCCGAGGGCTATGACACCATTGATCGTCGGCGAAAGAAAAAAATAAGGAACCCAGGAAGTTTGCTTGTTACTGAGTCCAGCAAAATGAGAGAAGAGGCTTTTCCCTCTGACCTTGCGATTCTCCATGAGAAACGGGGAGAGCTGTTCATGCAGCAGGTAGCAGAGATGCAGGAAGAAGAGGAGCGTCTAACATCATGCCTTGGGCCATACAAGAATGGGCTTTTGTACAAGACGAGAATGTGGGCTAAAAATGAACTGGATAACACTTTAGAGAATTATGTGGCTTACAAAAAAGCACAAGATGCGAGAATGAGAACACAGTTTGATTTTGATTTAGTGGATTCCGAGGATATGCACTGTGCACTAGAAGAAGAGGAAATGCATAATATCCCCTTTGTAGCAGAAGACATGCCCCCGGAGAATGTAAAACATTTCAGAGATGGGTGTTCTGTGTCTTATGAAGACCACATAGAAAATTCTCAAGGATTTCGAGAGAAGAGATATGGCAAGGCAAAAATTGGAGGATGGGTCCAGGAAGCAACACTTTCTCCAGTTGAAGAACCAAGTGATGAATATGTAGACCCCATGGATGAACTTCAGTGTCTTGTTGAAACTGTTTCTGAGTACCTTGCTGAAAAAGAAGAAGAAATTAGCAGATATGGCTCCCTCCCAAAATCAAGCAAGTCTCGGCTGTCCTCTCAAGGCAGCAATAGGACCGATTCTTTTGGAGAGGACCAAACTACTGTGAAGGAAGTTAGAGGAGAAAATCAGCCACACACTCCCGCTGACCAGGGAATTTCAGGAGTAAAAAATGCCATGAGCTCCTTATTCAGTAATATCACAAACAGAGTTGGTGGAGGCCCCAATCAGCCAGCTCCATGTGTACAAGCATCATCTGCAAACTCATCACAAACTGGACTGACAAAATTGTTCTCTTTTATTCCTAAATCAAATAGTTCAGCTCCTGTTGCTGTTGTATCTCCAGTCGACCCCAATCCAGAAAAGCTATTTAATTCTTTGCCTTCACAGCGTCCAACAGATGCCAAGACACAAGATCATAATCATGAGACAAAGGTTCCTTCAATCAGTCAGACTCATACAAGTACAAAAGCACCTGAACCAGAGCTTGTGACGGAACCTCCGGCTTCAGGAAACTCAGTTTTGGGGAAATTCAACCCTTTGAAGCTATTTTCAGCAGGGGATGATGTGAGCTCAGCTGAATGCAAACACCCACCAAAGGCCACATATTATCATGGCCATAAACAGGGGGATGATACATGTTTGTGGCAAGGTAACTCATCATTGACAGCTGAGGAAAGATTAGGAAGTTCATCAAAAGAGAAACATTTTGGACAAGGTGTGGATCAAAATGTATATGGAAAACAAAACCTGATTTATAAATCAGAAAATGTGCCTTCTGAGGGCCCTTCAAAGCCTATTAGCGCAACACAGTCAGAGAACAACAGTTTATTTAACCCGTTTAAAAAGTCATTAAGTTCACTGTTTACACCTACTGCCCCCATTCTACCTCAGGGAGCTCCACCTATTGCAGTTTATCCCGTTTTTAGATCCTCAGAAGAACCAAGACTAGACAAACAGGTGGATGACCCATCACTGAAAACCAAAACCTGCTCCTCTGAGAATGTCTCCACTCAGCAATGTCCGAAATCAGAAGGAGGTATGCTCTCCAGTCTTTTTAAGTTTGCATCAAGTGACAATGTTAGTGCCTCCATAAACACACAAATACCAGGGCAATCGCATCAAGACTCAGCTTCAACATCTTCTGCCGCCTTTACACAGAATCCGTCAGCACCCCAAGAAAACACAGAGAAAGGATGGCTCTCCAGTGTACTCAACCCTACCTCTTCTCCCTCAGGTTCAAACCAAAGTCCTGCCAGTAACCAGCAATCTCAAAACAGACAAGTGCCATCTGGCTCACATGCACAATACACATCAAGTCAAAGACCAACAGCAGCACTTCAAGGTATGCAGCATCAGGCTCCTCAGCAGCCTGAAGGACAAGGTTTCTTGACAGGTCTTTTTAAAGGAAGCTCCACGGAGGACTCTAAACAACCGAAGCAAGGAGGACTGCTGTCTGGACTTCTTAAATTTGGTTCTGCTGGTGACCTCTCTGGCAATTTGCCACAGCAGGCTCCCCACAATAATCAATCCCCTAGAAGCAGTAATCCCCAAGAGTTGCCTCATCAGCAGCCCCCACAACAAAATTCACAGAAGGGGGGTCTTCTCTCTGGGCTATTGAAGTTTGGATCAACAGAAAATATATCCCAAAATACACAGCTTTCTGGCACTGGCAATCAGAACATACATGGCAACGACCTTTGTCAGAACAAGATTTCATGTGAAACTGAACAATCACAACCTCAGCAAAAGGGTATTTTATCTGGCTTGCTTAAATTCACATCTTCTGAAAATATTTCAAGTAGCCAAACAGTTCATCACCCTCCACAAAACAGCCCTCAACAAAATCAGCAGATCATCCATCCACAGCATTCACAAAAACCAAGAGGATCTCCCCTTGGGAATCGAACATCAAGTCAGCAAGCTGAACAACAGCAAGCAAGTAAACCAGGTTTTACTCGACAGCAAACAGTTCCACTCCGTCAACAACCATCTCAGCAACGTGGTCTTTTATCTGGTCTTTTAAAATTTTCTTCAGCAGACAATGTAAACACACAACAGCACCTGCCAGTACAACAGCATGGAATTATCCACAGCCAATCCAGCCATGAAAAAACAAGGGCAAACAACATTCCAATTTCTAATCAACCACAGAGTAGTTCAACAGAACAAACAACTCAAGCAAGTGGTCTTTTTGGAAAATTCAAATCCCCCCCTGAAAATATGGCTCAGCAACAAGAGACAAAACCCATGTCTGAGACACCTCAACATATTCAAGTGCACTCTACCCAGACAGGTCCAACAATGCCTGAGACAGCAAGTCAATCTGGAGTGCTCTCAGGTTTATTTAACAAGTTCACAAAATCATCTGAGAGCTGTGCAGCAGCTTCCCAGGCATCCATGGAGCAGCCATTGTCTCAGGGAGTGGATTCTGTCCTAATGAATTCACCACTGCGGACAAAGTTACAGACTGATGAAATAAACCGTTTGTCACAAGAACACACAGAGAAAGAAAAGATTACACTAAAAACTCCCCAGCAAGGATTTTTATCTGGGCTGTTTAGCAAAAAGGTAACTGAGGAACCATGCAGTATAAAACAAGCAGAAACTAAGAGTCAGGGTATAGATGCAACCACAAATAAATTCACAGAATTACACTCAAGTGTTGCCTCACAATCAGGCATGATCAGCAACCAAACAGCTATTCCTAGTTCTCTCAATCCAAAACAAAGCAGACATGCTTTTATTAGTGCACCCGTGTCAATTGATAATGAGAGTTTAGATTTAAGAACATCTGCTACTTTTGCAAGATCACTGCAGAGTCAAGCAAATTACTCTTCAATTAGCACAGGTAATCTTTCACAGTTATATAATTCTGGCTATAATAAACCAGTTAACCCAATGGCTTATAGTACAGGAAATATTAATTCCCTTTTTAGAAGCCACTCAAACTCTTCAGGAATGAGCATAGAGCCATATTTTTCTGGAAGTACACCCTCTTTGTATGGAGAAACAAGGCAGAACCTTTATCAAGGTCAGCTGTCTCCCTGTGGAATAAGTTCCTCTTATGATGAAAACCAGTGGATCCAGGGAAGTTCTATATGGCAACAGTTTCAAAATGAATATCTGAATTATCAATTTCAGCAAGAGAATCAAGGCTATGTGCAGGACCGTGAGGGTACATCATTACAGGAATCTTCTCTTTGCCACAGCTCCTCAAATATCAGTCACCCACTTAATTCTCCCTCTACCACATGGCAAGGTGCTGTTTGTCACCAAGAGCAAGTTAGGCCATATCAATTTGAGGGAGAACGAATGGAGGATCTATATCCCAAGAGAAAGTTATGGAACAGCCATGATGACCTAGCAAGCAGAGAGTATGCATCAAATGAAGATGGAGCTTTGAACTTAACAACTAAACAGAGTAATGCAAAGTGTGGGAAATTTAACCCATGTAATTACGGGAGCACCTACAGCTTGAATGGAATATCATATCATGAAGGCTATTATGAGGAGATGGCACCAAGCTTGTCTTATTCAGCTAACTGGGAATATGGAATGGGTAATACTGTCTCACAAAGTCAGACTGATGCTGTTATCCAACAGAGTCAGATTAATTGCAATAGACCAAACTATTCAAATTGTCTTCCAAGTGCCAATGCTGAGATTGAAGACTCTCTGTACCTTGAAGATACTGAATGGTATCAGCAGTGGCTTACGCTGTTGGAGCAGGGAATGTGGTGGCCAGCAGAAGATGGCGATTGTGGCTACTTTGTTTACACTGATCATGAGTACATCTATGCCTTGCTTACAGATGCAGCAGGTGAATATGTCTATGCATGCGCCCCTGAGGGAGAATCTTTATGCAATGGAGCTGCATTTGATGGTTTTCCCAATACTTTCCTCTATAATGAAATGGTTATGGTTTGTGGCTTTAAAATCCCTCTCTACAATGAGGATGAGCTTCTTTGGCTGCCAGGTCAAGATCACAGTGGCTCACAACTTCTTAATGCCCCCTTAGATTTATCTGCTGCCTACAGAAAAGGGAATCAAATCATGAATTTAAATCTTGAACAGTTCTCAGAAATGTTTGAAAATTCGTTTCTGTCACAGGCGGGAAATGGTGTTGATTTTACATCATACAGATTAAACAAAGTTCGAATGGACCCAAGACACCCAGGTTATGTTTCCAAAGATCAATGTGAAAATGCCATTGACCTTTCCTGTCATAAGTACAATCATAATGGCCCATATTGGAACAACCAGGAAATGAAGACATTTCTTGCTCAAAAAGTTTCAGTTTCCCTCAACTCTACCCCTACTTCAAATTCCAATCAACAGGTACTTTACAACTGCTATCAACCTACACAGCGAAGGCGTTCATCTGCTGGTGTCACAGTGAAACATGTTGATGACATTTCAGAAGAAGACTGGAGAAAAAGAGTGACTCCAGGAGAAGAACAGCCCAATCGTCAAGTCAAAAAGATTTCTTCCCTCATATCATCATTTGTGGGCAAAACCTCACAGGCAGAATCTGTTAAAACAAATGCATCCTTTAATCAGAGAGTACCCGGGGATGTTGACCCAAATTCCAAGAATGTTTTTGCATCAGGTTTTCAAAGTCTGAAATCAAAGATCATCAAAGAAGATACTACCTCTGTTGTAAGACCATCAGAAAGTATCAAAGAACAAATACAAAAACCAGCAGCCAAGCAGGGAAGAACTCTGCCAACGGTGCCATCTGCTGCCCAAGTGAACCAACCCCAAACACAATCATATGCCTACTCACAGAAACCTAGACTGTCTCGTCAGACTACAATGGTACAACAAGGAATGCCACCAACACAGCCCAATGTCCCAGCTCCTTTGGTATCAACAGAGTTAAAGCATGGACCACAAAAACAGCCTGTAACTGACAGGACAACAGATATACCGATGGAGAAACCATCTGAACAACCACAGCCAGGTTTCATGAACATTCTTAAGTCTGCAGTTGGAATTGAAGAATCTGTGCAAGAGCCTCAGAGGGTCTCCCAGACATCTCTAAATCAGCAAAGTAAAACGGGCAGTACAAGTTCATTACCAGGAACTACTACAAATAAAGAGTCTGCAGGAGTGTCAAATATGTTTGGATCATTTAGTAGCCTATTTAATACTGAGCCCTCTCCACCACCACAACAAATGAAGCCTGCTTCTTCAGAGAGTTATCTGGCATCAGGATCTAGACCTAAGAGCATACAGAGACAGCAAACATTAACTCAAAGTGGCACTACTGGGCCAAGACCGAGCCAGCCTTTGAGCACAAGTACTTCCCAAGTGAATTTGCCAAATTCTTCCATAAACCCACCTACCATGCGGTCAGATATTGTACCACCTATAGAGACAAAACAGGAACCTGGATCTAAACCATCTACTGGACTGTTTGGATTTTCACTAGGAGAAATGCTGACAGGGTCAACCACTGATGCTCAGTCTGGACCCAAATCTCAAACACCTGCATCAGCTGCAGCTCCACAAGAGGAATCACTTGGTAAAAGTATATTATCAATATTTGGTGGAGCAAGTCCTCCCCAGGCTGCATCTAAAACTGAGCCTGTCCCTCAAGCCCACCCACCAAATACAGCTCCTCAACAAGAATCACTTGGAAAAAGTTTGTTCTCTATGTTTAGTGGGCCAAGTCCCCCTCAGACTGCACCTAAAACAGATCCTGTGCCTCAAGTCCATCCACCAAATACAACTCCACAACCTCCTCAACAAGAATCAATAGGGAAAAGTTTGTTATCAATGTTTAGTGTTCCAAGTCCCCCTCAGGCTGCACCTAAAACTGAACCTGTGTCTCAAGCCCATCCACCAAATACAGCTCCTCAACCTCCTCAACAGGAATCACTTGGGAAAAGTTTGTTATCAATGTTTAGTGTCCCAAGTCCCCCTCAGACTTCACCTAATACTGAGCCTGTGCCTCAGGCCCATCCACCAAATGCATCCCCACAGCCTCCTCAACAGGAGTCACTAGGCAAAAGTTTATTATCAATGTTTGGAGGACCAAGCACTCCTCAGGCCCCACCCCAAACAAAGCCTACTGCTGATGTACCACAACAAGGAACAATCCCTCCAAAAGACCAGCAGACTACAGGGCTCCTTTCAATGTTTGGTGGCTCCAGCAATCAACAATCTCAATCCCAAACAGGATCTCTTTTAGGAGGAATCTTGCCTGGACCGCCAAATTCAACTGAAAGCCCAATGAAGGGACTGTTTTCAATGTTCAGCGATCCCAGCCCTACACAAACACAGCCAGCAACAACTTCATTGCATCAACAAAGAGAATCCCAATCTCAGGCACAAGGGGGGTCTCAGGCACATATTAAACCACAGCCTCAAGCACAAGGGGAGCAAACCACTTCAGTTCTGGGAGGGATATTTGGTGGGTTGTCCACCTCTACTGAAAGTCCAAGAAAATCTTTATTCTCTATGTTTGGTGGCCCCAGTGCACCTCAACCGCAGGGTACTGGAGGGGCACCTTTGCCTACTACTCAAGGAACTGTGTCAGTTATCGATGACAAGCCACCTCTACAACCAACTGTGGACACTTCATCTGCCAGCGTTGCTGCTAGCAAAGAACTACAAGGCACCTCTACACAACTGCATACTTCTCAAATTACACCCATTCCAAGTATCAACGCTCAATCCACAGTATGCTCAAATGACTCAAATGAGCCATCAGACAGTAAATCTAATATTAACTCAACTGAAGTCCATGCAAATCCACCCGCTGATGCTGGCGTTTCAATAGAAGGCACCATTACTGCATCCACTGGGCAAAGTCCAGAATCTGTTCCAGAACTACAGAAAACCCATGGTGCTTCCCAGGAACCTCCTCCCTCTAAAGAACCACCAACCTTAGGTCTTCTCTCTATGTTCAGTGGATCAGGCCAACAGACTCCATCTTCGCAAGCCGGATCCATTTTAGAGAGTCCAGGAAAAGGCTTGCTCTCATTATTTTCTGGCTCCAACACTGAGCCTAGTGTAAGCCAGGCTGGACACCCTGTGACAGAGACTGCACCCACATCATCAGGCTGTAAGGACCCACCAGCCAAAGGTTTGTTTTCTGTATTTGGAGGTACTACCACTCAGCCCAATTCTCAGTCTGGGAGTTCTGTGTTGGGGTCTATGTTTGGAGGCGCTACACCCCAAACAGCAAATTCCCAAATAGGAGGATCATTACTAGGTGGTTTATTTGGAGGGTCTACCCCCCAACCTGTTTCTCAATCTGGTCCCAAGAATACTGGCCCTACCCCTCAGACAACGGGGCCCCAGGCAGGGGCATCTTTACTTGGTGGACTGTTTGGTGGATCCACTTCTCAGAATGCTGGATCTCAGAGTGCAGGTTCTATTTTAGGTGGTTTATTTGGAGGTTCAGCCGCTTCAACCACAGCAACACAGGCAAGTGGTTCATTAGCTGGAATATTTGGTGGTGCTCCTACCCAAACCTCTGTTCCTCAGAATAGTAGCTCTATATTAGGAGGAATTTTAGGAAAATCAACTCCCCAGACACCGAGGACAGAGGCTTGTGCACCAACACCCACTGCAACAGTTATACTGAATGACAATGATAAAAACATGTCAGTTGCAGCTGCATGTGACACAAAGTCAGTTATAAGTGTTGAACCAAAATCCTCTGATGAAAGCAAAACAGCCCAAGCTCCAGCTAGTCAAGAAACATCGGTAGCTGAGGTTGTAAGCAAAGAACAGACTGAAACAAGAGAGTGTCCTGTTCAAGTTCAGCGTCTTGAAGAAAGTGTACCCAAAACAGATGACAGTGTCGATAAGTGTCAAGATGATGGCAAGCCAACTGTATTAGCTAATGCTACTGAATGCAAAGAATCGGGCATTGGTGCACCAGCACAAATAATTGAAAGTGGTCAGATGAGTCAAGACAGTGTGCCTCCTAAAAAGGAAGAGGAAACATTGCCTCCTCAGTCATCTTCTCCTTTGACACAGCAACAGCAAAAGCCCCCAGAGCCAAACACATCTACTGGTGACTCATCAACTGATACAGTCACAGGATTTATGTCATCTCTTTTTAAACCAACTACAGCCCCCCCAGAGGGCCCTAACCAACAGCAGAGGCCATCACTTTTTGGACTTGGAGGAACAACACAAGATGCTTCTGGACAAATGGGAGCATCAATATTGGGAGGTATTTTTGGAGGGCCTAACACACAATCAGCAGCTCCCCAGACAGGTGGTTTACTCGGAGGTTTATTCAAAGGCTCTGATACCCAGACTAATACTCAAACCACTGCCCCTACCACTGGAGGATCAATATTAGGTGGAATGTTTGGAGGAGCATCTACTGCCAAGCCTGCAAGTCCTCAAACTGGTGGATCATTACTTGGTGGAATGTTTGGGGGATCTGCGACAACGGCACAACCTGGAGGTTCATTACTTGGAGGGATGTTTGGTGGTGTCACTGCTCAGACTGCAGCATCACAGACTGGGTCATCAATACTAGGGGGCATAGGTGGGTCATTATTTGGCGGAAAAGGGCAGCCACCCAAGCCTCCTGAGTCCATACCATCTCAGCCCAAGCCAAAGCCAACACCTACCACTACTCAATCACCACAGATAAAACATGAAAGTGTGCCACCAAAAGTACCTCCATCTGGCACTGAGTTAAGTTCAGTAAAAGTGGTTGACTCAACGCCACTAGATGATAATCAAGCACAGTCTGTCAGTCAAATGAGCCAAGTAGCAGCTGAGGCAGGTCGTTCACAAACCAGTGGAGCCACAAGTCTTTCAACAAACACTACATGTGACATAACGCATGATGGAAATATCATTGAAAAAGAAATCTCCAGTATTGAAGGGGAAGTGATATATGAGAAACCTCTAATCATTACAGAAGAGCCCGGGAGCAAAGACAATGACAAGTCTGCACCTCCTGATGTCCAAAAAGTGGACTCTAATATCGCCCCACCAGCTGATCAGTTGCCCAACAATGCAGAGGCCTCTCAACCCAAGTCTTTATTTGGTTTCATATCCACACAGAGTGATACAGGAAAATCTCTTGGATCTTTATTTTCAGCAGCAATGCCATCAGGGGGTCCATCGGCGCCTCAAACAGAAGCAGGAAGTGCTCTTTTTTCAGGATTAAAAACACTATCTGGAGGCCTGTTTCAGGAGGAAAAATCTGATGCTGGAAAGCAAGAACCTTTGGCTTCTTCATTATTTGGGACAAAGATAAACTTCCCTTGGCAGGCAGAGCCACAGAAACAACCAGCTTCCTCAGAGACCACATCACAACCAAAAACTAACATCAAGCCAAGCGATCAAAAATGTACTGTACAAAATGTTGCAACATCTGATGTCCCCAAAAAAGAATCGGTAGGTTCCACAGATGATATAGCAACCCCCCAGATTTGCATCTCCACTCCTGAAGTAGATCCCTCAGCAACCCTGACCCCAAAAGAGAAGGAGAGGCTTGTAGAAACACACCTTTCTGCAGGTGCTACCTCTGGAGTACAGCTAGACGACGAGTCCAAGAAGGATCTGTTGAATATAAAAAGGCTAGTAAACGCATAATAAATGGAATTCCCCCTCACCATTTATGATGCATTCACATAACATTTATGTATTGCCTGTCCAGCTCTGAAATCCTTCCCCTGTAATTGAATCTTAATGAGAGTGAATTTATGTCTATATGTGTATGTGTGTGGGTAATATTGTCATTAATGTGGTCATTTTCTGTGTAGCCCTCATTTTATATAATTGAAAAACAGAAGTCAAAGGTTACACTTAAAGTTCCCAAACTCAGCATTTAAAGTGATAATTTTTCAAATGTTGAATGCTGAGGTTAAGCTTGTAAGTGTTCCTTTATTTTACCATTTGCTCCAAAACAAAATTAAATTTGCAAGTTTACCTGTTCAAAGGGATTTGCACTCAAGTTTACTCATAGTTCCTATTTGTGTACTTGCAAATTTCCAAAGTTTGGTTTTGGTGTGAAATTTGGATTTGTATTGTGCATTGTTTAATATGGTGAACATAATTTTGCCATTATTTTCTATCTATTACCAAAAATCCTACAAGACATTCAAACTTAACAAAAGTTAAGCAAATCCACTGAGGGTGAAAGGTAACTTGTCAAACACCACAGTGTAAGTCTGAAAATTTTGTTGCCCAAACCCTCCATACTTCAGTCCTTGTCTGTATAAGATTACTGACCTTAACCTCAATCATCAATAGAATATGCAGATATAAATGTATCAAAAATAAAAATGTACATTTTTAGTAATTTGAACTATGTATGTCTGATTCTATGCCTCACACCACAAAATGCCGCTTTCTCTTTTTTCAATTTCAAAACCAAAAGGTGTATATTGCACATGTTAACAAGTGATACACTATTGAATTGGCATTTCCTTATTTTTGGTAATTGTTTGGTAAACTTTGAGGGCATTATGTGGTGTGTGCATACATCATACCAATTCACTGTTTAGAAAGACCAGTGTAGAATACTGAATTATGGTTTCAATTAGATTAGATAGGTGGGGTTCACTGAGTTGTGTCAATAGTTTTACCACTATTGATAGTATAAAAACCTTTTTATATAATTCTAAAATTAATTTCATTTTACTGTGACAATACCCACCTATCTAAGGTAAGGTAGTGGAAAGAAAAAATCGTCAAATATATATATACATAGTTTTTCAGCTACTTTGAATTTCAAAAGCAGTATCCTGACAGTAAAAGTTTCCCTTACTCCTTTCTCACCATTGTAGTCCGGTGGAAAGTAGTCGCTTTGGATCATCTGGAAACCTGAGTCAGACCAGTTCCCAGCTGAGTGAGACTGGCCAGGAGAGCACTGGCGGATCGGAACTGGAGGAGTCGTTCCATTCCTATCACAGCACTGGCTTCCCCCCCTCTTCCAATGGACAGTCTCGTATAAATGGACATCAAGCCACAAATGGTCATTCTTCCATATGTGAGAAGGATATATGTAGGCTGTCCCCTGATGTAGGTCAAAGTTTGAAAAGCAACACTCCAGCAGAAAGGGGATTCTCTAAACTCCAAAGGTACCTCTGTTTTATTTATATTATTGATGATACTTATTATAATAAGAATGCATGGGAATTTACACTCTCCTTTCCCCTAAATCTATCCATCCTAGATTCCATGACGATGGGCCACCTTTACCCTTTTCACTATCCAGAGTCCGTTGGTTGAAGGCCATCAATAAAGTCCGGGTTCAGCTCAGAGAGGTAGGTAATATTTCTACTTCACTTCCTGCACCTGTTGTTTCTGTTTTAGTATGGATCAATTGCAAACAGGAGAGTGTCTAAATTTGATGAAAAAGTATGGTGAATAATAAAAACATCAGATCCTGTTACGATGCTCATCCCTTTGATTATGCTTTTAATGGTATAGCAAGATAAGGGTGGCCCTCACATTGCTCTATTATATTATTACAAGACAGAAAAACACAAACATTTTTTAATGCTGTGAGGAATATAATTATTGATTCAAAATGTATCAAGCGATATTTTGATGGACATAATTTACCTGTCTCTGTAAAATATAGCCACACGTTTATATGAAATGATATGTTAACATATTGTGTGCCATATATACAATTTCCCTAAGAATTTGTCAAGGTTAATGCCCAGGAGCAAATCAAGGATAGGAAAATGAACTGGCTTTGGGACGTCGCCACTAAAAGAGCCATATTTGATGTGACTGGGCACTTGGCCTCAAAACAATCTCCTTTTCAATATTAGTCCGCAAGATGCGTAGAATGATATACATTTTTTTATATAGCTTCTATGAAAACAGAAGTTACAAAATGGTTTGACAAACAAGGCAGACAATGGATTCTCAAATGAGCAGAAGAGTATAAAGGTAAGCAAAATAGGAATAAAAGCAAAATGACATCACACAAAAATAATCACAATATAATAAATAACAATTATATATGGAAACAACATCAAAAGGAGCATATGGTCATTGTGCATGGCTTCACCTAACATTGGACCTTAACATTTTATTGAATTGAAATTTTTTTTAAAACTAAATGCTGCTGGGACTGGAGCTCAGGGGAAAAAAACATAAATGAAACTCAGAACTTGGATCCATGTATCTTCAAATCACCTTTGAAGTGGAACTGGAATACATTGCAAAGGAGAGAGCATGAGAGCGGGAGTGAGAGAGAGGGAGAGAGCGAAGCGAGAGGGAGGGGAGGGGGGCAGGGACGACTACTTAACGGTGGGTGAATTGCTGTGTGACTGTGGTCTACCACCATCTCACTTGCTACTTCAACTGTAGAAATGGGAAATCTAGGATTCCAGCAATCAGTTTAACATTTGAACAAGATTCAACAGGAAGAGGATTTTCTGCATCTATAAAGATGATATCTACTTTATCCTTTCTTCCTCCACGGTAAGTCATACACATTTTATTTATTTTTTTATTAATGTGTATTAAACAATATACGTATTTTTAGTCATGTATATATTATACTTATTAGCACGTTTTCTGTCCTTTGTTATTTACAAAAAAAATGATGTGATGTAATCTTTTTAAATGATCTTCAATATACTTATCGTATTATACATTATATCACCGGTTGGACGTATTTATGCTGTACGGGGTGGGCCATTCAATTTCTGACCGTTCAATTTTGGGCCGTTCTATTTACACTAAAGGTATTGGACAGAACTATCCAGCAGTACAGCTGGTATGGGTGTGAAAGAATGATATGGACTAAGAAGAGAGAAGTGACCTGCCATCTAATTGCAATGCTGTCTCTCCAAAGGATCTTAATTACAGAGATCTGGGCAGCTGCATAGTGTTCAATCTGCAAGTTGGCAATCTGATGGAGGGGAGGTCAGTCAAGTGTAAATTAACTCTGTCTAACCTTTGTCAGTAGGGTAGTTGGGAATAATGACATTTAGTATTTGAGTAAGTGTTCCGTTTTGCCCCGTTTTAAGAGAACTGCTATTCTTCCTTTTCTGGTTTTTACATCATAATAGATTTTCAAACAAAATTGGCTTGTTCTCCTAAACACATATAAAACCAAATATTTAAATGAAGTAAACACATTATAGAAGAATGAAATCGATAATACCCAGTAAATAACTTTAATGTAAGAGTCCCACAGCAAATTTACACATCAGACGACTATTGATGCCATTTGCTTTATCAACGAACTTACTCAGATTTCTTTGTCATGATGCAGGTATTAACTTATTAGAAAATAAGACCATACACCATGGTAAGGAGGAGTTGCTGCTCCGGACTGCCTCAGTGATGTCTGCCAGAGATCACCTCAGTGGACAAAATGAGCCCAACACAGAGATGTGCCCTCTGTCACCCAATAAGCAAGAACAGCAAAGGGGACAAAAGGGTGCCTCCCTATCGGAGCCATGTGAAAAGCCCCCTGAATACCTGTCATCAGAGGACCCAGCCTGCATTGAAGAAGACTTCAATGAATGTAGGGGAAACAGCATTTCGGGCAGTTGGACTACCATTGGAGTTGTGGAGGAGACAGAACCCAGGCTCATTGGAAGGACTGATAATGAAGAGGAGAAGGAGGAGAATGAGGATGAAGACCCTCAGCAAGGCTCTAGCAACATAGTGGAGCATATCCTGAAAGAGCTGAAGGGTATAAACAAGATTCAGGAGGAAATCTCTGACCTGAAGCAATATCTAACATCTGTCCGAGGCTCTGTGGATGAGGTATCTTGTTGTGTTGATGCAGTCCTAAGTGAAATTGGTGAACTATACTCTGGGGCATCCGCTGTACCTCATTCTAGCTCTGTTTCTCAAAACCCTACCAGCAGACGAGGAAGCCTGGGTAGACAGAATGCTGTCACATCGCCTTACAATCAAGACACAAGTTCAATGATTGATCTGAAAGTTTTTGGAAAAGATTCAAGATCTATGTTGTTACACAAATCACCTAAACCATGGACTGTTGATCATATCACTCCCCAACCACAGCAGCAATCCACTCAACACTCTTCCCTGGGTTCCAGCACTCAAATTGGTGCTAGAAAACATGATCTCTGCAATTTGGACCTTAATCGAGGCCATGACTGTCAAAGCAGCAGCTCTTTGTCATCATGTCATAGCTCCAACTGTCTAGATTTGGACCGTCTTCCTAGTGACATGGGATATGATAGGTGGCCTTCAAGGTATGAACGGAACAGTATAAGTGGAGAAAGATGGAGTGAGGAGGACATCTCTTATGCAAACAGTGGAGATGAGCTGGAGAATTTTTTAGGCGTTTGGAACAGGTGTGCTACAGAGGAGACACAAAGCAACACACCAGGTCATTCTTCGCAAAACAGTTCTGAGCATCTCTCATTATTGTTTACACATTACAATTCTCCTTCAAGTTCATCAAGTTTGTCCAACTGGAGGCCCAACAGAGTGCAAAATGTAGAAGAAAATGGAGATTGTGACTGTGGTGCAAATTGTCCGTTCTCACGGAGTTCTGGTTACCACACCATGGATGCTTGTGCAAACACAGCAGGCAGTGAACCCTCCAGGAGTCAGAGTTGCTCCACCGTGCTGTTGACAGACTGCGATGATGGTTACTTACCACAATCACTGTGTGATGACTGTCCGTCTTCAGGTGACACTCTTGATCTGGGATCTGCAGAGAGTTTGGACAGGGAATGGACAGATAACAGCTTCTCCAGGGATGAAGCAAGAGGGTCTTTGTCACAGGATTCCTCTGAAATAAATCCTGGGAGCACAGCTAATACTCCAAGTGTAGGTTTTGATGTAACAACTTTTAGCAAGGCTGTACTCACTTTCAAGTTTGCTTTGAAAGGAGCTTTTCAAAAGTTAGACGGATCCAACCCTGAAGGTGTGAAAGATGACATCGAATCAGAGGAATCTATCTCCCCTTTTAGACAAGTCAGTGAATTAAAGGAGGAAAAGGGGAGTACAGATCATATGCAAGGAGACATTAGTGTTGCAGAGAACCACACTCAGTATAGCACTCCAGTAGATCAAAGTGAGACTCAACATGATGCTTCTTGTAAGGATTCACATGACAACCTGTCGGGCTCACTTCAAGAATCCCCCCAAGAGGCAAACCAGTCTCCCTCCCCTCCTACCACCGACTATCACTCTGAAGAGAGACCTGAAGGCAAACCAGAATGCCCAAACGATTTGGAAATGTCCAACCACATCCTTACGCCACGCAAATGTTCAGCACAGCAGGACAAGAGTCCACTGAGTGCAGTCCTAAGTAATGATGAGGTGCACTTAGATCAAATTAGTGAAGAACATATTCTTGGGAACGAATGCCCGGGAAAACCCACTGATGCCAGTCACAAAGAGCGTATAGCTAATTTCCAGCGGATTCTAAGGGAAAAGAGGCAAACACGACACCGACTGTCCAAGTCTGCTCAGGGGTCTCATGGCTCGCAAGGGTCTCAAGGATCCCAGTCTCTAGAGGAGTGTATCCCAGGTATTGCTACTTTTATTTGAATCACACACAAGCCCAGTAACAAGAGCAAAAATACATTTAAATACATTAATGAATGGAGTTTATTATGAACAAATTATTAATGTTTTGTTTTTTTTCCACAGAGATTTGGAGAGAAGATTATCAGGTTGATGCCATTAGCGCAATACTTAATTTGGTGGTGTTGCTTGTTTGTTTTTGTTGTTGTTGTTTTTCCAATTTGATTGTTCTACATATTTGACTATTTTCAGTGTTGTATTACAATTGTGTCTATTCTATTATTTGCCTTGCTTGTCCCTGTCCGGGCAACTACGTTAAATGCGGTTACACACACTACACCATAATGCCAGTATGTAAAGCTTTGGGTCAAAGTATTTTTTCCATGATGTAATAAAGTTTAAACAAAACAAATAATCATGCAAGACATGATGCCTCAATTTAGTTTCTCATTATATTCTCCCAGTAGTTTTATTCATTACTTATAAGTGAGGGCCAAAGGGGAAAAAGGACTTGCGAGCATGTGTCATTCAGACTCGTTTTGAAGAGACTGAAAAAATTGCAAACGTTTCCTTTTATTTATAATTATAAATTTATAATCTCGTAGGTGCGGGATGAAGAGCCGAATGCTAGACAAGCCTGGGTCAAACCAGGGTAAGTTTTCCAACTGACATTTATTTTGCTCATCAAAAGTGTTTTTTGTGACTTTTGATTGATAATGAACAAGCACCAACCATTCCCATCATAATTCTACTGTAGTAAATGCGGTGATTTTTGATCACACAGGGACTTGTGTCCAAAAAATACATCCACTGATATACTTTTCTTGGCCAATAGCGGCGGATCGGGTCTCTATGGAATTGACAGCATGCCAGATCTACGGAAGAAGAAGCCTATCCCCTTGGTCAGCGATGTGGTCAGTACTAACTTGCCTTTCTTGTTCTATACTGTCTATATGAAGAACTGTTGTGTATGTCATCATGTTTGCTTTGTTTGTACTTTTGAGTGCTTGTCTATTTGGGTTTTTTTGAGAGACCACCACAGGAAGTCACTTATTCTTTTATCTTTGAGTGGAATTTGGGATCAGATTGTTATCAAGCAATGAAGACAAATATGAAATCAGACTGCTAATTTCTCTCTCCCTCCTCTCTTAAACCCGAAACTATTCCCCACAACTCTCTTGAATGCATTCACTCTCCTTGGTCAGGCTATGGTAAGTTTATAGCGTCCATAGTGCCACTCCCTTCTCTGCTTAAGTGCAAAATATCAAGTAGGACAAGCCAAAATACCAGCTGAATCAAAAAGTATCTTTTTTTTTTTCTCTCTTCATTGGCTCTTCATGATGAAACTAAAATGGTTGCATGCATTCCTCTTGGTCATGTGTAGTTTTTTTTTTTCCTCCTACTTGATATTATTATTGGAATATTTAATCAGTAAATCATTCCACTCCTTTTGGTTTATATTTTCCCCCATGTCTGCTGAGGTATTTAAAGAATTAAATGGCATTTAAGAAAAAAACTGATAGACTTTCAAATGTTAATATATATTTATTTGTTTTTTTTATATATTTATACTGGCTTAAACCCCTCTAGAATTTCTCCCTCTGCTAGTTGCTTAAAACTACTAATACTTTGGTTTTTTGATCAATGGGTTTGAATTCACTGATGGTGAACTCTGAAAACTGATAACCCTACTCACACCTTGGTAACACGCCTTTTTTAACCCTACTGACCTTCACTTTAGTATCACTTTTTCGGGTTTATTTGGTTGCGGGTTGTATATTTGATTATAAAATGCTAATAATCCTACATTGTCTTTTCTCATGTGATGTTCAGTCCCTTGTCCAAGCCAGAAAGGCAGGGATTGCATCTGCTATGGCTGCACGGTCTTCAATCAAGGATGAGGAGCTTGTGAGTAAAGCTCAAT
>CAESWR010000719.1:707784-721247 GCA_903171835.1 Mullus surmuletus | reverse complement strand
CACACTGGGAAAGAGCGGCCCCCAAGGTCCATCTCTCCCTGCATAAGAATACTGTCTTTACCCCGGCATGCTTATTTTATGGCATTTTAAATGAATCCCATTATGCTGGCTGACAGTTGTGCTCCTTTCAGGAAAAGTTACGAAAAATCCACATTGCTATCTTTGATGAATGGAGATTTTCATTTGGATGAGGCCAGAGTTAGTCACTCACAAAAACATTGGCGGTTTTCAGTAGTCTCTTGTGCTGTATTTAGTGAGTGATAGTTGCATAGCTGAATACCTCAGAAGTCTGGGGAGAGGAGTTGATGTTGAGTTTGTATAGATGGGGATAGAAAAAATTCTATCTTTCGTATTTTATCTAATCACACCAACAAACCAGCGTGTCCTTGGGATTACTCTTTCCCTCTCTCTGTATCTTCCATCTGTCTCTGTTATGAAATCTTCTTCCAATGTTGTCAAACAGCTTTTATCAGGAAATGAATTCCCTAGAAGTTGACAGATAGATAAATCCACCGCAGGCATTGTATTCTATGATTTTTGATCCCTACCCGTTGAGAAATATCTAGGATGAATTCTTCATTTCCACAAGCAAGTTGCGTGTAAGAAGAATAATGAGTTCAGTCTTTGATCACAAAGCATCTCGTGTTTCCAGTTGATTGAAGAGCTGAAACTGACGTCAGCATTGCACTAATAAATGTGCCATGCATGGAACAGAATACGAATATGCCTATAAATCTAATGTTTTTTTAACTTGGACACAAAGTAGTGAATTTGATATCCCCCCAGAAGAGCAAATAAACAATATTCTGTCATATACTAGGCTGTATGAATTTTAAAGCCCATTAAAGACAGCACAATTAAGCATTAGTTCTATAATGTGCCTTATCCACTTCAAACCGTTTTCTCTGTATCTGTCTTTGGCCTCAAAGTGCTCCTCCTTCCTTTCCTTCCTCCTCCTGATGTGTGATTATCAAGTAGCAGCACTCCAGTCAGAAATCGACCGCTCCTCCGACATGTACAAATTACCCCTAATGATGTGTCTGTCAGGGCAAATAGCAGGGGTGAACCGCTAAGCACTCCACCTCCCGAAAAGCTCTGGTTCAAGTGTCCTCGGTGATCAGGCGCAGATCCATACAGCCCACTGCCATTGTCTCCCTCACTATCAGCTGGAGGACTTCTATTAGCGCTGCCAACTCCACAGTGCCACCAAAGTACAGATACAGAGCCCCCTACAATAGAAGTGCCATGCTAATAGTCTGTAATTAGTGTTGTGTTAACAGACCTGGTTTCATTTGCCTCCATGTCACACACATGGAGTTATGAATCAAGAATGTGTGTATCCGCGGGAGTGACTGCATGACGGAGTTTGGGTGTAATTACAGAGAAGAGAACAGACAAGTCAGCAGTGTCTGGCGCCATTCGCCTCCAGATCAACGTAGAAATCAAGGGGGAGGAGAAAGTGGCTGCATACCATGTGCAGTACACCTGCTTGCATGAGGTAATTGATTATGAAAGGGCAGTGTTAATGTGTTAATAGACTACACACACAGGGATTTCATAGGTACATTATGATGTCGAATGTAATATTAATCAGTCAACATCAAAACATAAGCCACACATATTTCTTTGACTTGGTTTTAGTGCATTTGTCTGAAGCTCAGTTACTCATGCTTATGTTTTCCACAGACTACTGCAGATATTGTGGTCACATGGCATGTGTCATAACCAGTAGGCCACTGGGGCATGCCAAGTAGGTCAATAGTTTTTACACGACTTAAAATCACAGGCGATTAGACTGACAGGAATAAATTTTAGCGTTTAATCTTCAACACAAAATGCCGGAACACTTTGAGCGATTTCGACAGGATTAAAATCAGATACTTCTGTAATAGTGACACATAACTCAGTCTTTCCCTGTTTTTAAAGCAGATTTTGAACAAGAGATGATCCCTGAGTCAAAGAGGTTAAAAGTGCATGCAAATATGTATATTTTGATTGGTAGAATATCCTTAAAATCAAATGTTCACTCAGTAATATGTTCACAGCAGGAGTGAACTCTAGGTGACACTATTATTGCATTAACCCGATTGTCACATTTTGTCACAGAACCTCTTCCACTATCTGACCGATATGCATGGACACGGCATGGTGAAAATCCCCGAGGCTCGTGGTGACGATGCATGGAAAGTCTACTTTGATGATGTGGCGCAGGACATAGTGGATGAGTTTGCCATGCGCTATGGGATTGAATCGATCTACCAGGCCATGACGTGAGTCTCAGATAGGACGCGCCCCATTTCTCCTGTCCATGTGTTACCAGCCTCTGTCATAATGTGCAGGTACAAATGCGAAGCAGAGGATTCCTTTGTTTCAGGTCTTCTTCACGTTTTCCTTTTAATTTTTTCCCCTCCAGGCACTTTGCTTGTCTCTCCTCTAAATACATGTGCCCTGGCGTTCCTGCGGTGATGAGCACCCTGCTGGCCAATATCAATGCCTTCTACGCCCACACAACCGCCTCCACCAATGTGTCTGCCTCCGACCGCTTTGCTGCCTCCAATTTTGGGGTTTGTATGAGCACAGTGTTGCACACGCTCATGCAGAATATAAATATTTGCAACCTCTGAGTACCTCTGTTTTTTCTATCCACATACTAAACGAATGTGTACATGCAGTCTGACATTTTTTCCATCTTTTCTTTATTGCAGAAAGAGCGTTTTGTCAAGCTCCTGGATCAGTTACACAACTCCTTGCGCATTGACCTCTCTACCTATAGGGTAAGATAAGTGTTAATTGCTTTTACACTTATTGAAACACATTGGGAAAGTAACCGACCTATACACACAAGTAAAAAGCCAGTGATGTATTACCCATGTATATTTAACTTCATGAATTCACTTTTTTTTATTATTTTGTTGTTCCATTCCGTGCTCTGAGCCATATCTCTGTCTTCTTAACTTTGCACCTGATTTAACTTTTTTTTCTCCTATTTCTTTAGAATCACTTCCCTGCCAGTAATAAGGATCGCTTGCAGGATTTAAAATCCACTGTGGATCTTCTAACCAGCATCACATTCTTCAGGATGAAGGTAACTGAACTGATTCTGAAAAAGGACGTTGGTATAATTTGGCCATAATTAAAACACTCATTAAGTACTTCATATAAAGGATTTATTTTTAAAACATTTTCATTCATGCGGACTGTTGCGTAGATGTCAGCTGAGCAATAGAAATCTAGCCAGTACTGGGTGACTCCTTCATTGTCACTGCCTCTATCGCCATCTGGTGTTCAGGTCCAGGAGTTGCAGTCGCCGCCCAGAGCCAGTCAGGTTGTGAGAGACTGTGTGAAGGCCTGTCTGAACTCCACGTACGACTACATCTTCAATAACTGCCACGAGCTGTACAGCAGACAGTACCAACCTGTGGACCCAGTGAGTCACACATTGATTAGTCAACTGTCTTAGGTCCAGCAACAAATGGGTAAGATCTTAAACTATGCATTATGTGTTCTTTTTTAAATGTGTCTTTTTTTTCTTTTTTTTTAATCCAGAACAAGGAGGAGCTCCCATTGGAGGAGCAGGGGCCTAGCATCAAGAACTTGGACTTCTGGCCTAAGCTCATCATGCTCATAGTCTCCATCATCGAAGAGGACAGGAACTCCTACACACCTGTGCTCAACCAGTCAGTGTCTTTGCTGGTTTGAAACTCGAGTGAACATTTGAATAATGCTTGTGATATCATTTAACATGTATCTAATTTTGTTCCAATTTAGTTTAATTTAGTTTTGTTCTAATTTTGTTTTTGTTACACTTATTTTTAACAAAATCTAGTATTTGGTTTCCACAATCATTCTAACATACTAAGTGCTTGAATTTTATTATTAAAATTGACCTAGTTCCCAACATTCATAGTTTTCTAAATACCAATGACTAATTTGTATCGCTAAATTGTAACTTTTCTCTCAGGTTCCCTCAAGAATTGAGTGTAGGCAAAGTGTCAGCCGAGGTCATGTGGACGCTGTTTGCTCAAGACATGAAGTATGCTATGGAAGGTAAGCTCCACAGATATCTGTTAAAGTCATCATTTTCTCTAGCTAAGATTCCGGAGACAGCCAGACAGAGTCGATTGTAGTCATTTCATGTAGAGCTACTTGCGGCAGAATGAGGTGTGTTCTATGATGTGGTGTTATGTAGAGGTGGCGTTTTCTACCCACTGAAAATGAAGGGAAACCCCATAGGGCCAAAGCGTATATTGACTAAAGACAAAACCTCTGGTGAAGCTGGAAGAATGAGGACACAAATTAGAAAGTCTGGGCTAGAAAAGACAAAATGGCAATGAAGAATTTAGCAAAATAGTAAGTGTGACACATCTGAAAGCTACTTATGTCTCCTGGGAGTGTCCCTGCACTTTTCTTGGTTGCACCACGAGTCCCCACAGGCAGTTATTATCCTTTCTCCTGTCCTCAAGATGAATCCCCTACACATATATCTCTGTGAATAGCCCATGAATTTTCCATCTGCATAACTATAAAAAGCGATAGAAAATGTGTTCAGAAAAGGAGCGAGTCCTTTTCCCAGAGGTGCTACATTACCAAACTTCAAGAGTGCCATTGTTTTTAAATAGGTCACTAAAAGGCACTCAAAGTGTCATCAGTAGTACATAATCTTTAAAGTCAAAGCAACAAATCTTCAAACATGGATGTACATTCACATTAAGTGACAACCTTTTATTCCATATTCAAATTGCTTTTTAGCTCATGCAGTAGGAGAACCCAATTGACAGGAAGTGGAACCTATTAAAACTCACACACTCTGTCTTTGTACCTGCAGAACACGAGAAACACAGACTATGTAAGAGTACGGACTACATGAATCTGCACTTCAAGGTGAAGTGGCTCTACAATGAGTATGTCAAGGAGCTACCACTCTTTAAGGACGTTATTCCAGATTACCCGTCGTAAGTGACCCTTTTTGGCATTATTTGATTTAATTATCCCCGATTCACATCATGAATACACCACTAAAAGCCAAAGCATAACAAGACATTTACAGTATATTGAAGAGACATTCTGCTCATTTTTATTTTTCATCACAGGTGGTTCCTGATGTTTGTACTGCAGTGGTTGGATGAAAATGAGGATGTATCCATGGAGTTCATGCATGGCGCCCTAGAGAGAGACAAAAAGGACGGAGTAAGAAACTTGAACATAATTGACCCTTTTTATATTTGTGATCACAGGCACACAAAATCTGTCAGTACTGATAGTGTCTTTAATGTTGCTATTTCTCCACCATCTCAGTTCCAGCAAACATCTGAGCACGCTCTCTTCTCCTGCTCTGTGGTGGACATCTTCACCCAGCTCAACCAGAGCTTTGAGATCATCAAGAAACTGGAATGCCCCGACCCGAGTGTTATGGCTCAGTACAGCCGCCGCTTCTCCAAGGTTAAAAAAGGGGGGGCTTAATGATAATAAACTTACTATCTCTCAAGGGAAGAAGAATAGTTTTGTGTTTTGCCATTAACTAGATACTTTCAGGAGCATGTTCCTCAGGCAAACGTCCCTCAGACAAAGTGTAATAAAGTTTAATATCCCCTTATGTAAACACTGAACTGTTATCTTGAACTGTTCAACGGTTTTAATGGCATTATGCCTTTTGTTTGAATGTTCTCTTTTTCTCTTAACCCTCACAGACTATTGCCAAAGTTCTTCTGAAGTACAGTGCCATTCTTACCAAGAGTTTTCCCTCTTACATCGACAAGGAGAAGATTGTAAGTGGCCACCTCTTGAAATGTCTTGCAGCCTACTCTTCTATTAAACCCTCAAAATCAAGCATTTGGATTATCTCGCTGTTTACGCTTTTACTCTTGTGCTCTCGTGCAGCCCTGTGTCCTGATGAATAATGTGCAGCAGTTGAGAATCCAGCTGGAGAAGATGTTTGAGTCCATGGGCGCTAAACAGGTAAAAAAAAACAAATGCATGGACGTGGGGACAAACTCCAATGACACTACACTGGTTGGATGGCATATCCAGCGTGATTCTTGAACCCATTCCGTTTGAAAAAGGCGCAAACTGACTGCAAAGCATGTTGACCAGGAGTGTCTCAGGGCATTGAATATTTACAAATGTGTCTTTCATGTGTCAGATTGCAGTACAGGAGGCCTTGGTACGTATGGTAGTTTAGGACATGTGACATAGATGATGACCCGTAGTGCTTGAATAGTTTCAACAGGACTGTTGTGTCTTCTAATGTGATGCTTTTAGTGAAAGCATCCCATGCTCAGTTCTCGGTATCCGCGTCCTACGTATGGCTACAGTAAAAGCAATCAATATCCTTTGCGTCAACTGTGTTCGTCATTGTTTAAGTAGATGCACTGCAGTATTAGAAATAGTAGTAGTGGTCACCATAGCTTATCTTCAACCAGTGTGTTCACTTTATAATTCAAGCAATGTGAGTTGGTGGAAGAGGAGGAAGAGGAGGAGGAGGTGGCAGGAGAGGAGGTAGGTTCAATGCTGGCTGCTATTACAGGCAGATAACTCACCGTATTATGGGACATATTTCAATTGTGTAATCAGCTTAATGGTGTACAGTGCGCTGCTGTATTGATTTATATGCCTCTTCCTCTACTGTGGACAGCAGGCTGTCACTGGCGATGAGGATGCAAAGGCTATGGTGGGTAACGCTGATGAGAGGAGTGTAGTGGTTAGATCGCATAATACCAACCAATCATAGAATCTACCACAGAAACATAGATCCAGAATCCTTTCATATAGAATTCCCCTTTAGCTTAACTGTTCCTCCCGGTTGAAAGGAAAAAACAGTACATCTCAGTAAGAGGCACTGGTCCACTGATGTTGCTGGGTGGAGCAAATGTATTACTTGCTCTCCTCTCTGTTGGTAATATGAGAATAGCAGGTGTGTGATTTGTGTGACAAATAATCGAAGATAAGACACAGTGTTGTGACAAGGTTCAAGGCTTTCTAAGTGAGTTGGTTGCTGAAAAAAGGGACATTGTGCAAAAGGAAGAGACTTGGTGATTTAATGCATGATTAACGTACCAATCATGAGGTCATCTAATGGTTTGTGTGCTTTTTGGACGTAGCAGGTACATATTTTGCAAGTTCATTCAGAATACTTAAGTGAGAGGGTGGAGCCGGAGGAGCTGATTGAGACACAGGTTGCTGTGGTAGGCGTTGCCCAAACCATATTGTGCTTTTTCACCACTTTAATTCTAAATAGGATAATTTGCAAATATGATATTTAGTCTTGATCAGATGAAAAACAGTTCACCCAAAATATTAACCCAGAAATGTTCTTTTCCCATCCTTTTTTTTTCTAGAGCAACAATAGAACACTTGCATGGCAGGCAAGTTCACTGTATATGCAGACATGTTTGTGATACGTGGCTGCATATACATACAGTGCTTGTGGAAACCAAGTATTGCAGTGTTTTCTTTGCAAGTTACAACATTTTGAAAATGGCTGTGCTTTGTTTCATTTTATTGAGCATTCCAGTCAATAATCTATCATCAAAGCACATATCACACAGCTGTGGTCGTGGCAACAATTTAAAGTTGTATTCTGTGTTGTCTTCCAACTGCTACCTCTAGTTTGATGAGAGTGAGGAGGAAGAGGAAGTAGAGGAGGAGGAAGGGGAGAAAATTGAGGTTGAGGTTTGTGGCAGTCTGAAGTGGAGATCAAGTGTCTCTTGTGAAGTGGTGAAGTGTTCCCAATGTGTTTCTTCTCCTTGCAACATCACAGTGATCGTCAGCCGCCCTGTGGTTTTTGCTGGGTTTTTTCCTGTGCACAATGATGTTTTCATAAAAGTCTCCCCCCTCTTCCAGTGGCCTTTCACAAAACCCCTCCTCTCTCTCTCTAATTTCCCCTTCAATGAGTTTACCTTCAATGGCAATATTTTCTCTTTCATTTTTTTTCACCTTTTAATCCATGTATTTTTAATTTTCATATGTTTGCAATAGACTGACACTGAGAAGGAGAAGGTGGGTGCAAGTGTTAGACAGAAGTACAGGTTTTAAGAAATATTTTTGAAATTACTTTGAAATTTGTATGGTTAGAATATTTTTGAGTTTACAATGTAATACAATATTCTTTGATAGTTTATAATTCCGTTTTCTCTTCAACTCTTAAAATGTTTCAATCCACACAAAGATGGATGCACCAGTAGAGCAGGTAGGTTACATAAATGTATCCCGGTGTATCATCTCCCATAGGTTTAGTACCTTTTGTAAGCACACAAATCATTTGTACCATAGTTATTACAAACTCTAAATGCAGTTCAATAAATCAACCAGTGCATTGAGTTGCCCTGTCTTGCCCTCCATTCTGTGTTTTTTTGTAGCCTGCAAATGCATTTGAAGACAGAAAGGTGAGCATAGGTGTATAGACCCTCCACTGTGCTTTGTAACACCCCCAGGCAATAAATAAACAGCATATAGCACGTTGCAAATAGAACACCATCAATTTGTTAGTTGTCGTTCCCTCCCTGAAGCCTTCCCCTTGTGCCACCCAAGAGACCCTCCTCAGTCCCCCCTCCTTAATGGTGCGGTGTAACCCTGTCAGGCCCCATTGGATCACTGAGTTAATGACTCACATCAGGATTTCATCCATGTGATTTAGTTCACCCCCAAGGAGTATTTATTGTATAGTACTGCAGTATACCTGTTCCCCAGTTCATCCCCATCTTACACATGAAAGAAGCACATTTTTCTTTTTCTTTTATTAACTTTTTCCCCCGATGTGCTCCCATTTTAAGTTGGAGACTGGAGGTAAAAAGGTGGGTTTCTTGACGATTTGTGCGTGTGTATGTTCAAAATAATCATATCTGTAAAGGACGGTTCTCAAAACTCAAAAGACGATTATTTTATTATTTAGCCAATTCTATTGCGCAAGCTTTTACATCTTCACAACCTTTTTATTTTACTAATACCCTCATTATCCTCTGTCATCCTGTCATTCTAAAGATGGACACTGAGGCCAGTGACTTGCTGAACGACCTGCAGGTGAAACTGAACAACGTGCTGGATGAGCTCAGCAGTACATTTGGGAACAGGTAAAGTAGCACAATGATCTTTGAGATTAATACTGACTGTGGGCAGCCATAATAACTTAACTGTGCATTTATTTATCTGCAGCTTCCAGGGCCGCATCAATGAGTGTATGCGACAAATGGCGTCTCTACTGTACCAACTCAAAGGGCCCCTCAATGCCAACAACAAAAACCAAGTGGATGGAGACTCTGACAACATGCTGCGACCTCTCATGGATTTCCTGGATGGAAAGTGAGTGGATCTATTAGTGTCTGGAACTGATTTGTCCCCGGTATTTTAATTTAGAGGATAGCAGAATAACTCATAGACCTCAAGCAACAAATGTACAGTATTAAAAAAAGATCTACTCCTATTCAACTGTTTTTATGATTTTGCAGGCTGACACTGTTCGCCACAGTATGTGAGAAGACCGTTCTGAAGCGAGTGCTCAAGGAGCTGTGGAGGATTGTAATGACCAACCTGGAGAAAACCATCGTCCTTCCCCAGGGCAACGACACCTTTGTAAGCCCAGTAACTTCAAGTTTGTTTGTTTTGCAAACTGACTTGATTCTAAAAGCATGGCAATGTAATAGGAAGTGGGGAGAAAAGTAAATTTAGAATCTTTTTTCTTTCCCCCGCAGGGAGCGCAGATCCTCTCAGCTGCAAAAGAACTGGGTCAGCTCTCCAAACTCAAGGTATTGTAATCCCTTAATATAATTTACATTGTGTCAAATAGCCCACTTTTTTTTTTTCTACCAGAGCCACCTTGCTGAGAGTAACTGTCTGTATAAATGAAAGAAACTATGCTGTGTGCAGGATCACATGGCGGGGGAGGCTAAGAGCTTGTCTCCCAGGCAGTGTGCTGTCATGGACGTGGCACTGGACACGATCAAGGTCAGTTTAAACCACGGTTTTGATTTCATTAGGATGCAGGGCAGGCGGGTCAAATTAGCCTCATCAACTATTCATCCATTAAACTAAGGAAGGTTACAGGCGGTGAACGAATAATTGTGTCCAGATAATTACAGTGTATGTTTTAAAAGGCGCTTTTGCAATACCCTTAAAATATTGTTTTATTACAGGAATTATTGTCATCACTTACCAGCATATTTCTTTTGCAGCAATATTTCCATGCAGGAGGGAACGGCCTGAAGAAAGCCTTCCTGGAGAAGAGCCCTGAGTTGTCCTCGCTCCGCCACGCTCTGTCCCTCTACACCCAGACAACCGACACACTCATCAAGACCTTTGTGACCAGCCAACACTCACAAGGTAGTGACCGCCTTTCCCGTGTTACACCAGGAGAGGGCACCAATTATTATGTTATATGTTTTCTCACTGGATATTTTCTCTTTTGGGTGTCTGCATTTTTAATTGGAAAGTTGCAAGCTGGAATTTGTTGACATGTTGCTGCTATCTTCTCTTTATTTCCCATGCTGCCTCTGTGCCAGTGCACAATGGAAAGGGTATTAGGTTAACCCCCAATGAAAAAATACAGCCCAGCAGGGGTAGGTTCCATTGAAATCATCTCCCGGCTCGCCTCTCCCTCCCCATCCACTCTCACTTTTTTTTGTAGCTCATCTCTGATCCAACCACCCCGACATCCTGAATTTGACTCATGAATTAATGTGATATTTTTACATGAAGTTCAACGATGTATGTGGCTGTGCCTCTCAATTAGGCCCTGGAGTGGACAAACCCATCGGCGAGGTGTCGGTCCAGATTGAGCTGTACACCCATCCTGGGAACAAGGAGCACAAAGTTACCGCCAAAGGTCAGTTTGAGTCCATAAAACATTTTTAAAAAGAAAAAAAAAGAAGCCACCTGAAGAGTTAAAGGCATTGTTCAGATTTTTTGACATGAAGTTGTATGAGATCCTCACCATCAGTGTCATTCATCAGCAGTGACTTTTCCCCCACTGCGTCCCATTAGCAGAGCTCCAGCCCGGTTTTGGTGTTGCAGAAAGTAGTTCCAGCTAGTTGCTGGGGTAACACGGATAAAGAGTTTTGCTCCAAAAAAACAACACGCGTTCAAAAGAGTAATCTATTTGCATCACGAATTCTTGTCCACAAAAAAATCCGACCTCGCAATCACCTGGCACTATTTTCCTTCCGTTTGTACCACTGTGCGCACCATCGTCAGCTGTTTCACGGCGTTTGCATGCTTGGAAGGAGAAAGCTTCCTTCCGCCTCCCTCCTCCTTCAGCTGATGATGTCCTCATGTGTTTGTATGCACAGTCATGGGAGCCAGCGACCTGAAGTGGCAGACGTCCGGCATGTTCCGGCCCTTTGTGGAGATCACAATGATCGGGCCTCACCTCAGCGACAAGAAACGCAAATTCCAGACCAAGTCAAAGAACAACAGCTGGTCTCCAAAGTTCAACGAGACCTTTCACTTGTAAGCATGATGTTGTTGATTTTTTTTCTGTGTCAGGGATCGTAGTTATTAAAAAAGATTGAATACACTTCTGAAAAACCGCATTTCTCTCTCACAGTGTTCTGGGTAACCAGGACGGCTTTGAGTGCTACGAGCTGCAAGTCTGCGTCAAAGACTACTGCTTTGGCCGCGCTGACCGCGTGGTGGGCTTGGCCGTGATCCAGCTGAGAGACATCATGGAGAAGGGCAACTGCGCCTGCTGGTGCCCGCTGGGCCAGTCCATCCACATGGACGACACCGGCCTCACCGCCATGCGAATCCTCTCGCAGCGCTCGAACGACGACGTGGCCAAGGAGTTTGTGCGGCTGAAGTCGGAGACGCGATCGGCCGAGGAGGGCAGATGAGGAGGGGAGAAGAGAGAAAGAAAGGGACAGTCTCCTAATTTCAGTTTATATGACGCAGGGAAATATCTTCCCCTAGACGGACTGTTTCTTAGACCTTTGATGTGTCTTAGCTGCTGTCGACTGTTTGGTGGCGCCTCGCCAAGCCTACCAAAACACTCTCACATCCACACTCTGGGTTTTGACAAACACTCACCATCGGTGTTCCTCAAACACTCACGTTATTTACCGAGCTCCTGTACAGCACACAACCGCACGGACACCGATTCACTCAACCTTCCACTCACCAGCTGTTTCACCTAGCACAGATCACTTAAGTTTTTTTTTTCTTTTGTTTTTTTTAATCCTTTCCCCCTCCTGTCCTGACCAAGCTCGAGTGGCACAGAGAGAGCGTTATAGCCCAAGGGACCGGAGGGTGCCAAGCCCAGCCGGAGGGGCTCAAAGTGGTGCCGAAACCTTTCCCAGTGTTGTGCAATAACCCCCCCGCCCCCTCCCTACAGACACACACTTAAACCGTGGCCATGTGTTTTAAATGCCTTACACTCTACAAGCTGTGAATGTGTGTTTTGAATGCCCATTTCCCATACTGTGATGATTTTAAGTCAATGTGAAAGGAAGCCCTTTGGATGAAAGACTGGTAGCTGGCTTACAGTCCTCATATTCAGGGCCACTAGAAGAAATACCACAGCTGGTGTTGGAAGCGGAGGTACTTCGGTTAATAGTTTCACCTTTTTAATTTAAATAGTTAGCTATGTGTGCCTTGCCATGTTATTGCATCACACTGGGAATGATTCTCCATTCGTGCGTCCTCAGGAACAGTGACCAACAATATGAAAATAAAATAAAAACTGTGGACGCTCACTGTGTATGTCAAAGACCAGTCCAGTTTTGGCCGTATTTATTTATATCAGCCAGTTTCACAAGTTGGCCGACTGTAATCATTATTAGAGTAGCCATTTTTATTTATTTTTTATACATATTTATTTGTGCTTTTGGCCAGAGCTGCACCTTTGAGAATTTGCACAGTGTGAACAAGTCTTTACACCCTCAGAAATGGAAAAACAAAGTCGGTGAGCGGTGTCCTTGATTGACTGAAAATATAATCGTTTTTATTTTGACTTATTTGTTTATTGTGTAATATGGGATATGGAACTTCAGGTAACATCTTTTTGTTTTCTTCCAAAAATGATAGCTGAACGTTTTCAGACAGGAGTTTAGAATCACTCCTGGTTTACAAATATCTTCCTTCTCTAGTTTGTTCTGCTCCTATGAGTGGCCTTATGAGTAACCATGCCATGTGCATCCTTTTATTCCTTATTTTATCCTGCTATTTCTTTTTGGCACCTTCTTTGGCCATATTCGTGTCAAATATGTTTTCCAAGTGGTATTCCTTCTAATTTCTTTCTTTTTATTTTTTTTCTGTAATCTTTCATATGACTGGGCTGTTTTCTTTGCAGTCCGTCATAATTATGTTCCCCTCTGAGGTTTTTAAATGTTTTTGCTTTGAAATGATCATTGTAATGTAAATTATGTTTAATTTTTATGGACAGGAATAATATACAGTGCGATGTGTGCCAGTTAATTTGTTCATAACTAATGGAGTATTCATAACTGAATGGAAGTATTCAAATGTAACTCTAATGAAGG
>CAESWR010000719.1:678324-706479 GCA_903171835.1 Mullus surmuletus | reverse complement strand
TCCGGAAAAATGTCCCTGCTTCCGGCAAATGCCGGGGCCTCCCTGTGCGTCCGTCAACGGGGAAAATGGGAATTTGATTAGAAAGGGACGTGATCAGAGCGGGACAGTCTGCAGCCTGAGCATGCGCACTCGCTACAGGGTGTGTTCCATACCTGACTGCCTGGATCACATCCATGCTGTTGGCCCTGATTGGCTGCAGCCGTCCACCTGTGCTGTTGTTTTACTGCCCCTCCACTCCTGCCACCATCCAGGTCCAAAGATCGCTGCGGTGTTTGTTCAAGCCCTCCGGCCGTTAACTTGCGGCGGGGGGATCCCGGCTCTTCCTGCTTGAACCTGAAACCTCAACAGTGGCCGATTCTCTCACCACCGCATCTCCTCACCCCTATTCCATCCTGTGTGTCCGTCATCCAGCCGGGCGCCCTGGTTGATTTCCCTTTTCGTGTTAAGGACCACGCTGGTGCCTGAGCTCAAACAAGGGGCCAGGATTCATCTGAGGCGGAAGCAAGGGGAGGACCTAATCTTGCTCTTTTTTTTTTCTCCACTGCCTTTGTTTTTCTTGTTATGGGTCTGTAACTGCAAGACATAAAAGACATAAGAAGTCACAATTTTTTCTGGAGGTATGTGGCTTATTTTCTCTTATTTTTTGTTGAAGAACAGCAATGAGCGAAGCATGGTTTCTTTTTTGATATGGCATTACATCAGCTCCAATCATTGCAAAACAATATGGTGGATCGTTGAAAAAGATCTCAGAGATGAGCCCCTTTTTCATGACAAAAATGAAAATTATACTTATGACATGTCTAGGTTGAAAATGGAAATGAGCTGGAGTGAGACTGGGCAAGTTTTTTCTGGTCACTGCATTTCCGTCGAGGCAACGCTACTAACTGTGCAATAGATTCTCACCATGGTCTTCTAATTTCAACAAGACATATGTTCCCTTGTGCGGTTGCAGGAATTTAGGCTAATTGGGGTTCAACTGCTGATTATTGTATGTAGTCAGGAAAATGTGGTGTGTATATAGTTATAACACAGTCATCTTCTCCATTGTGGATTATCTGTTTTGAGATTATACTCAAAGGGTACAAAGGGTTGAGTAGGGAGTGGCTTGATAACAGACAACCTCCCCTAGATGTAATAAATCAGCCTGCTGCCTCAATTATAGTTTCGCTATCACATCTTATTTGTATCTGATATTGTGAATCACCATTTCACCTTGAGTTGTGAATGGTAATGGATTTCTTGACAGTGTTCCCTCCATACATAGAGATTTGGAGGTTCTTCATTGTGAAATTGTAGACATGAACCTTCAAAGCAGCTTCTGAGGTTCCTCGAGTGTTTCACAGGACTGCCCAATGGCTCCCACAGATGTTCCACTTTTTACCAAACTTTATTCTGCAGGTGGGGAATATGGAGAAACTGAGCTAAAATGGGATCGGCAGTGTCATACTTTGGCGAGCTGTGCGGGACACAGCAAAAAAAAGGTATGATGATACAGCTGTCCTCTCAAGCACAGGAAATTAATTTTCTTGTGCCGTATCTCAACCCAAACCTCTGCTTTATGATTATTCTCCCTACCAACAGAGGAGGAGAGACACCTGAAAGCAAATGACAGACCTTTCAACCTGTCTTACCGCTATGCTGTAAGTATAGGAACAAAATCTGTGTGTACTCATCAAATACGCACGGAAATGTAGTGGTTTACTCATGTTCATGGTTAATGGAGCTGTCTTATGAGTACAAAGCAGAAGCAGCTGTATAACCGGTGATCTGACACTTCCTTCTACACCAGGATAACGCCATCAAAACATCCAAATACAACATTTTCACCTTCCTGCCACTAAACTTATTCGAGCAGTTCCGGCGGCTCGCCAATGGCTACTTCCTCTTCCTCTTTGTGCTTCAGGTCGGTGTTTTCTTTATTGTGTCTCAACTGGCCTGATTTTGTATTTACTCATATTTTTGTAATTGTTTGTCCCAGAATCAGATTATCAGAATCAACATCATGTATTGAAGCAATCCAAATGTATGTGTGTATATGTGTGTGTGTGTTTTGCTGACAGCTCATCCCAGCAATCTCCTCGCTCTCCTGGTTCACCACAGCCGTGCCTCTGATTCTGGTGCTGGCCATCACTGCGGTGAAAGACGCCAGCGATGACATAGTGAGCTGAAATGCCAGTATTACAGACCAACTGCTGTAAAGGGAAACACCCAATCACAATCCGAAATATGAAATAATTCAAATTTTGTACTTTTTTATGCCCTATTTGAATAGAACAGACACAAAAGCGACAACCAAGTGAATAACCGTGTAGTGGAAGTCCTCATCGATGGCGAGTGAGTAACCTACCTATTCCTTGGACATACAGTGTATTATGATTGTGCTCTAACTCTAGTTGGTGTGGATTTCTGCTGAGATTTTAGGCTTTACTCTTTTTTTCTTTTGGCAGATTGAGAAAAGAAAAATGGATGAATGTTCAGGTTGGAGACATAATCAAACTGGAGAATAACCAGTTTGTCACGGTAAGTGTTTTTCTTACAACCACCATATTGGATGCACACCCTGATGCTTCTCTATGATAACGGCCACATCTCACAAGTGGCAACAATGTTTATCTTGTCTTCTACTTTAGCTATCTGCACTGTGTTTTTGCTCTTCAGGCTGACCTTTTGTTGCTGTCCAGCAGTGAGCCTCTCAATCTCGTTTACGTGGAAACAGCTGAATTAGACGGGTATGTATACCTGCAGTTTGAATTATAGTATTGCATCAGTACTGCAGCAATGCTGAGGTGCTCAAACAAGCTTCTCAGCATGCTCATGCAGTGTATGTGTGTGTGTTTCCGTGTTTGTGTGTGCATGGCTGACAGCTAATGTCTAGCACTGTCTTGGATTTCCCTTCAGTCACATCCTTCTCATGTACTCTTGGTCTCCCCCAGTGAAACCAATCTGAAAGTGAAACAGGCCCTGACTGTAACTGGAGAGATGGGGGACAGCATTGATGCACTGGCTCGTTTCAATGGTGAGGAGAAAACGTGTACTTGGTCATCCTCTGAAAGTTAGACTTTTGGAAAATAAACATGTATTGTGTTTGATTTAAGGTTATTGAGATAAGCAAGGTCAACTTTTCATGTACACAAGAAAAAAGATAGTGTGAAGTGAAACTAAGACTTATCATTTTGACCTTAATTATCCAGATATAACATTTCACAGAGGGATTTGAGAGCAAAAGGAGTGTATTCACTTTTATGAAAATTATTTTTATTTGACCTCGTTACTATTGGACTCGAAAACCAACAGATTTCAATATGTGACTGAAAATGTGTCTGACAGGTGAGGTGCGATGTGAGCCGCCAAACAACCGTTTGGACAAATTCAAAGGGACCCTGACTCTGAACACCCAAACATTTTCTTTGGACAACGACAAAGTGCTTCTCCGAGGATGTACTCTAAGGAACACGGATTGGTGCTTCGGACTGGTCATCTTTGGAGGTGAATTCTTAGCCGCCAGTGTGGCAACTTTCCACTGAGACACATTGGGTTAGGATGATTAAACACAAAGGCACAGCGGTTTTTCCGGTGAGACAGTGTGCTCGCAACCTGGACTTTATCAAAGATTGAAACTGGGAAACTTGAGGGCCAAAAAGCTGGGACTGTTTTTACACAGACTTTATAGTGAAGACAGATGACAACAAGGCATTGACCACTGGCCAAATGCAACAGTGGCAAATATCATATTTATAGGGATATAAAGGCGTCGTAAGTGGAATCATTAACTTCTCACGCATTAAAAAATCTTTGGCTGCCATATAATGTGATTTCACTGACCATTCTGTGCGTATGTTAACTTTGGACTTTGGACTGATAAGAAAAAAACATTTTTTTTTATATAATGAATTTTATGAAAAGGGAAGCCGAAACAAAGAGTGCAGTCCTACAGTCATAAAAATGGCAGACTGCTGCTTTGATTTTTGCTGCATTATTGCTGCCGGATCTGAACAAGAGATTTTTCAGGTCCTGACACCAAACTGATGCAGAACTGCGGTAAGACAACGTTCAAGCGGACCAGCATCGATCACCTCATGAATGTCCTGGTGTTGTGTGTGAGTTTACTGTGCACCGAACAAGTACACCCCCAACTTTACCTCAGCATGCCCATTTGTGTGTATTAAAAAAAGAAAAAAAAGAAAATGTTCACTGTCTTTGCCAGATTTTTGGTTTCCTGGCGTCCATGTGCGCGGTTATGGCCATCAGCAATGCCATCTGGGAGTCGAGGGAGGGCACATCCTTTACAGTGTTCCTCCCCCGAGAACCTGGCATCAACTCTTCCCTGTCCTCCTTCCTCACCTTCTGGTCTTACGTGATCGTCCTCAACACTGTGGTGCCCATTTCCCTCTACGTCAGGTATCACAGATAACACGATAAAATCCATAAGACTCTTGTTTTGTTTGTCGTTAATGTCTCACCGCTTTTGGCATCTCCTCTGCAACGCCAGTGTGGAGATAATCCGTCTCGGCAACAGCTTCTTCATCGACTGGGACAGGAAGATGTATTACCCAAAGAGCGACACTCCAGCCCAGGCGAGGACCACCACCCTCAACGAGGAGCTGGGCCAGATCAAATATATCTTCAGCGACAAGACCGGCACCCTGACGCAGAATATCATGACTTTCAACAAGTGCACCATTAATGGCAAAGCTTATGGTGAGCGCCTCTGGTTAATATAAACCAATTACAAAACATGAACCAAATCTGAATGATTTAAGAGTCTCTTCCTCTTGAATTTAGGCGAGCTGTTCGACCAGGCTCGCAACAGGATAGAAATAACAGAGGTGAGAAGAGAAAAAACTGTTGAATGTTGTGTTTTTTTCCTATCTTGTACTTAACTTCTCCGCTTCTTCACGCTGCAGAAGACAAAGAAGGTGGATTTTGGCTGGAACGCGCTGGCCGACCAAAAGTTTGTTTTCCACGACCACAGTCTGGAACAGACGGTGAGGGAAGGAAACCGAGAGGCGCAGGCCTTCTTTCGCTTGCTGGCTCTATGTCACACTGTCATGCCAGAGGAGAAGAAAGAAGGTGAGTGTCCTTTAATGGCAGTCTTTACTACTATGTAATAAGCAGTCCAGAATAAGAGATTTTTCTTTGTCTTGAGTTGTTTTTCGCTTGTTCAGTTTGGATGAATTTTTTCACTTTGTTTTTTTTCATAAAACCAGCAATTTTACAAGTCAGACAAACAAAGAAGTCAATAAAATATAATATTGTTAACAACCCATTGACTTCATCCCCTTTTTTTTTCTTTTTTACCTGGCAGGGGAGCTCAACTATCAGGCCCAGTCTCCTGATGAAGGTGCTCTGGTGACGGCAGCGAGGAACTTTGGGTTTGTTTTCCGCTCACGTACCCCAGAGACCATCGTGGTGATGGAGATGGGCCGACGGGTCACTTATGAACTTCTCGCTGTGCTGGATTTCAACAATGTGCGCAAGAGAATGTCAGTCATAGGTGAGAGAAAGGAGTGCCGCCATTTTACCGAACATTGACCTCTCTAACTGGTGACACTCTAAAATGAATTTATTATGGTTTCCAGTGCGTAGCCCTGAGGGTAAGCTGACTCTGTACTGCAAAGGAGCAGACACCATCATCTATGAACGACTAGACCCATCCTGCAGCAGTCTGCAGAAGGTCACCACCGACCATCTAAATGTGAGTTTTCATGATGCTGACATCAAAGTTAACATTTAAAGGTTATTACATATAAAACTTTTCCTCTTATTGAACCGAAACCCCACAACCGAATCAGGAGTACGCTGGCGAAGGCCTCCGGACCCTGGTCCTGGCTTACAAGGATTTGGACGAGAACTACATGCAGGAGTGGTTGCAGCGCCACCATGAGGCCAGCACTGCCATGGATGACAGAGAGGAGAGGCTGGATGAGCTTTATGAAGAGATAGAAAAGGACTTGCAGGTTAGTCTGAAGAAATGAATAATCTAAACCCTACAAAACACCGGAAGAGTAATAATAAAATAATTAGAAATCGGGGAAATGTTGCCACACACCATAGATGCCATATAAAGAAGGTGACATTAGCAATTTTTTTCTTACCACAGAATGCTAAAATGTTCTTTTTTATTTTTCCACTGTGAACTTTTTATAGCTGTTAGGAGCAACAGCTGTTGAGGACAAGCTGCAGGATGGTGTGCCGCAGACTATCGAACAGCTGGCCAAAGCGGACATCAAAATCTGGGTGCTGACTGGGGACAAACAGGGTATTTATACACTACATTACACACATTCTAAGTGACAATAAATATTTGGATTGTTTGGTAAATGAACATCTATGCCTTTGTTGTTTATTTGAAATAGAAACTGCAGAGAATATTGGTTACTCCTGCAACATGCTGAGAGAGGAGATGAAACAAGTGTTTGTTGTGGCTGCAAATACAGCAGAGGGAGTCAAGGAGGAGCTACAGTAAGTTTTTAATGTATTTTTTTCAACTTGAATATTTTACCGACCACAACACACAACTGCATAATGGGAAAAACATCAGCGTTTTGTATGTTAATGTCATTTACTTTGTGACTTCTCTTATGATCGTTACTTCAATGCCACTTGAAAACAGAAGTGCGAGCGTGCGGTTTGTGTTATCATCAGCATTTGCACATCATACTCTTTTTAGGAATGCTAGGAGGAAAATGAACCAGCAAGCAGCCGACGAACCATCTGTGACCAAGGCTCGCGCCGGCCTGTTCTGGCTTGAGAAAACAGAGACTGTGAAAGACGAGGAGGTGGATGGAGAATATGGCCTTATCATAAACGGACACAGTCTGGTAAGAAGCCTTCTCCACCACTATGTTTCCCCTGGTTATCTCTATTTGTCTTTTTAAAATGTGTTTCTCATTATTTTATTGTATTTTTTATGACTGTGTGATGGCGTGGCATCTGTGGCTTCTTTGCTCAGGCCTTTGGTCTAGAGAAGGACTTGGAGCTGGAACTGTTGCGGACAGCGTGCATGTGTCAGACGGTGATTTGCTGCAGGGTCACGCCGCTGCAGAAGGCCCAGGTGGTGGAGCTGGTGAAGAAATACAAGCAGGCCATCACGCTGGCCATCGGGGACGGGGCCAACGATGTCAGCATGATTAAGGGTAAAGAAGCAATTGAGTGCAGAGACGTGTAAGATCAGCAGTACTGTAATCCTTTTCATCTAAAAATGACATTTATTATCACCCCCCCCTCCTCCCCACCCACCCACCTTCCTTCCTTCCATAGCTGCTCATATTGGTGTTGGCATTAGCGGTCAGGAGGGCATGCAGGCGGTCCTCTCCAGCGACTACTCCTTCGCCCAGTTCCGTTACCTTCAGCGCCTCCTGCTGGTGCACGGACGCTGGTCCTACCTACGCATGTGCAAGTTCCTGCGGTATTTTTTCTACAAGAACTTCACCTTCACCTTTGTGCATTTCTGGTACGGCTTCTTTTGCGGCTTCTCTGCACAGGTGAGTGACATAAACATTTGATGGCTAAAAAGGTCCAATGTAAAAAGAAAATAAGGAATCTACTCCAATGTCACCCTATGATGACAATGATTGCATTTTTATTTTTGGGCGATCCCTATCCCTCTGAGTATGTGCATTGAGAATTTACTTTTCTCCTGTTGTTCCCAGACTGTGTATGACGAGTGGTTCATTACCCTATACAACCTGGTTTACACAGCTCTCCCTGTCCTCGGCATGAGCCTCTTTGACCAGGTAAGCAAAGAAAAAGGAGAAAGTATCTTACACTGAAACTACTGAACATCTCAACTTTGTTCATGAATACCGCATTTGCTGGATTCCTGCAGGACGTGAATGACCGCTGGAGCTTCCAGTACCCTCAGCTCTATTCTCCGGGCCCGCTGAACCTCTACTTCAGCAAGAAAGCCTTTGTGCGCTGCATGCTCCACAGCTGCTACAGCTCCCTCATCCTCTTCTTCATCCCGTGGGCGGCCATGTACGACACGGTGCGAGATGACGGCAAAGACATAGCGGATTATCAGTCCTTTGCTTTGTTGGCGCAGACCTGTTTGCTAGTTGTGATGAACATACAGGTGAGGAAACACATCTTATTCTCATATGCGGGTAGCTTTAAATCGTACCGTTCTGATCATGTAATAGATACGCACTGAATACATACGGATATTAAAAACATGCATTTTCATTTTTAGCTGTGTCTGGACACCCATTACTGGACAGCTGTGAACCAGTTCTTTGTGTGGGGAAGCCTGGCAGCCTATTTCGCCATCACATTCACCATGTACAGCAATGGAATGTTCTTTATCTTCACCTCTGCTTTTCCCTTTGTTGGTGAGTAAATGTCTCTTATATCATGAATATAATGTTAATAAATATTAATATAGTAGTTTTGAGTAACAAGTAAATGCCATAGAAAGTGCAGCAAGCAGTCTGTTCTGCTATTTTGGTTTTGTTTCTTCTGAGCTGCTGTCGAAGAAACTGAAAAAAAGGCAGATTTTAAGGTTCTTTCTCACAAAGGATGAATTAGAGAGCTGCACAAAGACAAATTAAGGCTTTTTTCGAGATGTGATTCTGAGCCAAGGCACTCCAGTGAAGAAACAATTATAGGCTTCTCGCTTTTGATGGTCATTTACAAACCAGTTATTAAAAATCCGTCTATGGTTATGTAATGATAGACTCTGTGATGTGTTTGTGTTCCGCCAGGTACTGCCAGAAACTCTCTAAACCAGCCAAACGTGTGGTTGACCATATTCCTGACATCCCTACTCTGTATTCTGCCCGTGGTGGCTTTCCGCTTCATTCTCATTCAGCTTAAACCCACCATCAACGACAAGGTGGGCACACACACAGTAGATCAGGTTACACTTGTCAGGTGCTCTTGTGTGAAAACAGAGCTCGAATCAGTGTTCTTGTTTGCGTGTCCTTTCTAGGTGAGATATAAGGTTCGGAGGGAGGCGCTGCCAGCTCTTGAATCTCACAAAAAACCCAGGCGTATCAGCACCAGGCGGTCGGGCTATGCCTTCTCTCACAGCCAGGGCTACGGTGACCTGGTGACATCGCATGGGTTCTTGAAACGAACCACAAAGAGTCGACTGGGTTTGTTCAGCCAAACGGACTCTCCTCTGGCGCAGAATCAACCGCAGATGTACCGCACCATCGCAGAGGAACCTGAGGGGGCAGCAGAGCTAAACTGCTAAACACACCCGTAGCTGGTGCCACTGGTGTGGAGAGAGCGGGGGAACATTTGGGCACTTAGTTCGGACTCATGACATGTGGTAAATGTTGTGACTTTGGTGGTTTCAGAGTCAAACTAATGTACATGATGTCCGATTTGTAATTTCTAATTGAAAATGGTTGGAATAACTCTGAAAATTGTGAATATGGGAGCACTTACTGCCTTAAGGAAGCACACTGGTGGTCTCTGAAGCTAAAGAGATACAGATTCCACATTGTGAACTGCATTACTGCAGCTGATTTTATATGCTATCCGCAAGTTCATGTTTGTATATTGAGCAGCTAATATTCTGCAAGAGGTTCAGTCCATGCTATTAGCTAAAATGAATTGGATGTCAAATTGAATTAAAGTATCTGATTGTTCACTTTGACCATTTTCAGCCGCCACATGTAGAAACTGAGCCTAATTTTAAAGACTAAAAATGAACTACCTGCAGCATTAACTTGTTTTTTGTGTTTTTTTTACTTTTCAGTTCTTACATTTTGACTGTTTTTTACTCTTCACGTTGTGATTAAATGACAACTACAACAGTAATTTCAGTTTTGCTTAGACTTATTTTCAGTTTTTTAGATTCACTGTTTGCATAATTACTGACATAAAGATTGTATTCTTATTGCTCAGCAGATTCTGTCCGTTTCATACTCTCAGTCACATTATTGTCAAAGGACTGCCAGGGGTCAGTGTTGTCTTTAGAACCTTCAACTTTTAAGCTCCAGTGATGAGTCATGGTGTAAGTGTCATACAAAAAAATGGAGATGACACACGTCACTCATAATATATCACCATTGTGACCATCGTTTTATTACACTGCCTTTTGTCTATTGTCTTTGATTTTTCCAATCATTTTGTTGCCTATTTGAATTTTCTCATTTCTCATTTCTCATGGGGTCATGTGATAGTACAATAAATAATTTCATGTATACTTTGTGACTCTATTATTATATTGAATTTATGATGCATACATTTACATTTTTTAATGGCCTTAAAAAAACCTCAAATGATAACATGAATCTTCACAAATTCTTGATTATGATGATCATGATGATATGATATGATATGATAGGACATGATATGATATTATATGATGTGATATAATGCACTGTAGCCTGGATCAGAGCTCGCCCCCACATGCTCACAGCTTCAGAGTGTGCAGGACAAAAATGTAGGAGGTGGTGTAAATATTTCAAAACCTGTCCTCTTTAAAGAAGCCTCAATCCAAAGCTGCAGATTTGTTTGCATTATGTATGCAGCACTTTCACCCAATCCTCCTCAAAGTCTCACACAAGATTCCTACAATATCCACACAAACGTACTGCATTAAGCTCATGACTGCAGCGTCCTCTCAGAGGGTAACCGATGACATCATTCAAAGCAAGGCTGTCCCAGTGTGGCAGAGATCCAGAAGAGCTGTTGGTTTGCTTCCTGAGTCAGACTGATATTCGACATTTCAGGTCGTTTTCTTAATTAAAGACAAAAAAGGCTGTATATTCACAAAAAGATCACTTAAGTGATGAACTGGAGGATAAAGGCTGCAATGATTTATATAACAGCCCACGCAGTAAACTTGAAATCGCATATTTTGCTGATCGGATCTCACCCTTGACGCATTTACATCCATTTAGCTGCGGACTTAAGCCAAATTTTACAAAATAAATCAGCACTAATATAATTCCTTCCCTCCAGCGTAGCACTTGCTTGTTGCCCCTCCCCATATGGCCATGCTGCACAGTCAGCAGACTGGTCGGTCTCCAGTGAAGGTCACTGCGTGATCCCACAGTATGGAGCAGGAATGGGGGAGCTGGTATGCTTTATAAATAGCCACATCCCAACCACAACCATGACATAGCCATAGATCATCCTGGACCTTTCTTTCATTTTTGAAACAACCCCAATGGTTATTTTTGAAATGCTGCCCTATCTTTTGACCCAAATAGTTGAAAAATGGAGCTACAAGGGGACAAAAAGAAATAATGTGCTCTGCCACTTATAAACAGCAGTTGATTTAGATTAGGACGGCCCCCCTCGTCCAGTGCAGAGAGAGACAACACTGAATCAAACACAATCATGCATCAATCATATACACTCTCATACTGTACAATCAAGTCAGAGTTCAAGCAAAAATATTGCAGCTGTAAGGGGAGATGCCAGAATCGACTTTAGGAGAAAGGGAATTTCACACTTGGCGTTCCAACTTGGACCGGCAACCCCTTCACTTCTCGAACTTCAGCTTATAAACAGTGTGTGTCTCTACACACATTTGCTTTATTCAATTGTAGGTTAGTGATTATGCTGTATGTTTATAACTTGTGAAGAAGTCTTTACCCTGTGACGATTTATCTGTACCGCCACTGTTACTGTGTGATTATATCGTGATTATGTGATTCTGCCAGAGTCATGGATACAAACAATTCTCTCTGGGTGTTGATTTGAAGCCTTTGTTGACTCCAGACTACCTGACTCAGAGACACATCGCCCGATTAGAGCCATGACTCTGTGCTAAGACTTTTGCCTTAACGCTGATCAAACGGTTGTCCAGCAGCAGCTTAACTGGAAACACACATACAAAGAGAGTCCTCTAAAAGTAGGGTGGTGTCAGTTGTAAGCCTTGTGTCTAAATAAAGGATTACCTTCAACCTTAGAAAGTGCACATCCCCCCCAGCTGCCACATTAGCAGAAGGGCGGTGTGAGGGAGTGTGTGCATTTACACCCAACAAACATACATGACCTATGAGACTGTTGATAAATGTTTTTAAGGCTCATTATTAAACAATTTTTTCTAACATGCTCGATATCTGAGAGGAAAACACAGTGCCACGTCCATGGTTTCGCATTTCAAATGAACATATTGAAATGTTTATTGCTGATGTTTCTCAGGATTACAATGTAGACATAGCGTCATGTTTTGCTCCATTTAGCTCGCTGATAAAAAAGTTCACCAAAGTGTTTTGAAATAAATCACGTGACCCACAGCTGGTTCAGTGTCCCATTGACCTTATTTGAAGTAGGTCAAAGGAGTTCCAGAGGACTTGTTTGGCTAAGGGAGCGTGGTGTTGATCTTGGTCGGGAGTGGGTTTGAGGGGGGTTTTCGATACCACCAGTAGAATGGATGGATGAGTCTTCCAAATGTGGAGTTGCAGCAGAGATCACGTTTCGCACTCACATGAAGATGACATGCAAGAAGCCTGTTGGCCCTAGTTCTCAGGGGCTCTCAACGTCTTTCAGAATTTTTGTTTTCTTGTTAATCTCATTTCAAATTCTTTGTCAGTAATTACTCTGGTTTCACTCACTTACCCTTTCTATTATTTTTCAAAGCTAATTGATGGATGAAAAGAGGTAGAACTTGGGATATCCTCTTATGATACACCTTCCATCCCTGTTTTGGTACCTTTAGCCTCTGAAATGACCTCAAAAAACCTGCTGTCTCCAGATTAATCATTCACAGAGCTGGCTGTGCCCAAAATAAAACGGAAAAAATGCATTTGTGCGTGCATCTGTGTGTGTGTGTGTGTGTGTACTCTTTGTCTGCAGAGCTGCTGAACTGAAAGATAAAGAGGGTTTGTCTTTTCCAGCAGAGATCACCTTTAGCAAAAAAGCAAGTGAAGCTGACAAGCTGGCATGAGAACACGGTCGCTAATGATGCTGTCCCTGCGTGAGCCGTCACCGAGCCAGCTGGACCCAAAACAAGGTCAAGGCCCCGGCCTTTGGTTTGGACTGGAGAAACTTAAATAGAGTTAGACATGCAGTTCAAAGATGTTCATTTGCAGTAAGTAGTGAATGATTCACTGATATTTAGTCAGCAAATGCACATCTTGTTGCTGATTGGCTGCTACATAAAAGAATACACCAGAGTTTGGTGAGTTTCAGATCAAAATCTCCATTACAAGTTGTAACAGTTGAAATGTGTGACTCTAAAATCCCTTGATCCCCCAAAACTTGAATCACTTAGAATTAAAAATGTGTATTGAGCATCAAATTATGTAGTCGGTGTTACGTCCCGAGTGTCGCTGTGTTCCCTGTGGTGTGTCTGTCTCTCTCCCCACTCTCCTCCTCCAGGTGATCGCCCCTCCTCCGACCAGGAGCTGTTTCCACTCTGCTAATCACCTGATCGTGGTTAAAGAGTGGGGGAGGGGGAGGTGCAGCCTGGGGGGAGGTAGGGAGCAAAGCTGGACCACAGTGGTGGAAGCATGAGTCTGGTGTTTGCATTTTGTGACGCACAGCTTGACTCTTTTCTGTGGAAAAGAGGGTGCATAAATTGTTGTTTTACCCCCAGGTGTTCCCCCCAGTGTGGCAGCATCTTTATCCTGGTCCACGGTATTCAGTTTTTGACCAGCGTTTTCAGTTCTGCTTATCATTAATCTATTTTTCTTGACTAAAGAATTATCATTTTACACGCGTCAATCAGTCTCTGTTTTTCTTTTGCTTTCCTCCCTTCATCCCCTGGTGAAACCCAGAGGAGGTAACAGTCAGTGATCAAAATGACTGAAAATACTGATTATTCACTTTTTTCAACATAATTTTAGCTCTTCATTGAACTTTTTCTCTAATAATTGTATTTATGAAAAAAAAAACATTCACAGGTAAGACAGCTAGACTTTTTATTGAACATTATACATCTAAGAGTACCATTATCATCACAATATGGCATACATTGTAAAATATCCCAGTATGATCTCAGATAATAGAGACTATAGTCAACACTGAATTAGAACAAACAGGATAACCACTGTGTAATCCATCGAACATTTGTGGTGATGTTAGTAAAGATGATTTTAAAAAGAAATGATCACCCCTTTTGTATTATCACACATGAATTTCAGAAAATCATGTTGAAAAGGCACATTCATAGAACAACGGTGGGACAATCTTGCATGCAGAGTCCCGAGGGGGAAAAAAGCAGCATCAGTTACAACGTCACAGTTTAGTGGTAACCACGTTAGAGAACCTGACCATTCATACAGTATACTGAACAATTATTGCTTTGATTATTGCTGTAGTAAAAGTGAACTATGTGCATGTATTCTCACAGATAGGGAATATTCAAGCAGCATATGGACAGTATTATAAAGTCTGCATTTTTACAAATTAAAAACTTGCATTCAATCCCCAACCTAAAGAGGTGTAACTTGCATAATCACAGATATTGCCATGATATATGTGATGCTTCAGTGTTTTGATGCCATTTTTATTGGCATATAACAGAAAAATTGACCTTATCTCTGGTTACCAGAAGGAAATCCTTTAAGTGATTGTAGAACAACAGTTTAATTTCCGTAATCATGCAGATCAAAAGACACCAAAGCACGTAGGACGAAGTGGAGTAAAGCCTTTGGCTAATGCTTCCTCCCCAGAGTTTTCCAGTGTGAAGAATGCTTTTACTTACATCGTGAAACACAGTAGAGATATAATATTTATGAGAAACTATTTTGCCTGATTATTTTCATTTTTGCATAATTGTTCCATTTAAAAAAATCTGATCATATCAACCAAAAGATGAAAACATTTTTTTGCATTATTTGATTCAACCCATACATTTTTTTACGTGAATTATGGTTTAATTCTAATTGAATAATTACTGGTGCATGCAACCAATTCTTCTAAAAATGCCCCCATCTAGTTAAGAACATTAAAATCTAGATGTGTAATCTAGGTTGTATTTCTTTTAACTTTGAAATTAACACATACGAGAATGTATTTATGTAATGACACAAATTTACTGACAATTAAAGTACCGTGTTAATGTATTAATTATAGTGATTGTGATGTGGCTCACGTGCGAGGCTGTGCACTTAGAGGAATCCCCACCACTTGTGCACAAGCAGGTCATCTCCGTAGCCTGTATCGAGGAGGCGGTTTCCGCATTCCTCCCAGCGACACACCGCCCCCTTGTCCACCACCACAAACTTCCACTCCACATGGCACTCAGCCGGCAGGGAGACCACCGTGACCCAGTGTCCGTCTTTTGCCCTCTCCAGTGGCACGAACCCCTCCCAGTTTCCCAGCTCCTGGTGGTTCCCCGTGATGGCCACTGTATGGTGCGGCGAGCGGGTGAGATAGTGGACGCGGAAGGTCACATTCACATTCTGGGGCATGGGCTGTACCGCCACAACCCTTTTGCCATTTTCTGTGTTTTCGTCAGCCGCAGCAAGGGGGCTGGTCGGTTTGACTTCATCTGTAGGAGGGATGTCTGTATCGACAAAGGAATAATCCACAGGAGAAGCACTGTGCTGGCTTTCTTCAATGAGAAGCTGGTCAGTTTTGGTTTGCGCTTCAACAATAGATTGGGCAGAAAGGTTCATCCATGGAAGCTGATGGTTAGTTTCCGTGATCCATTCATTATTGTCCATAGTTGCTTCCATGATACTGATGTTCGTCTTGTCACATTCCTCATCTTTCTCCTTGTCATCGTCTGTGGCCACTTTCTTTTCACAACTTACTGCTTCCTTCTTCTTTATTTCAACTTCCTTGGGTTCCTTCATCTCTTCAAAATCTGCCCGTCTTTTCAACTCCACAGAAAAGGTAGTTACACTGGCCGCAATCTGCGCGGCAAACTCATCCATCACTTTTTGGTAGCGTCCTTCGATCTCATGGCCAAACGTGTCCTCATTGGTAGCAGATGCCTCATATTTTGCAGTATCCATGTGTTGACTTTGAGGTTGGTGAGGGTGATAAGATGGGAAAGGCCCAAACACCATACCTGCTGAATCTTCCTTAATGACGGATGCGACTCTATAATCAGCACAGGGGCTGATCTCAGGCTCCATCCTCTCCGATTTTGGCTTCCAATCCATCACAGACTGATCCATATGGTCAACAATCATATCAAAAGCAACATCTTGGAAATCTGGGCTGACAGCCATGCTGGAAATGCCGCTCTCAACAGTAAAACCAGGCGATGATATTCCATTGTCCCTTAGCTCGCTTTGCTCCAAAGGCAGCCGGTGAATTGGACACATGGAAGAGTTTATGTCTTCAGACTCGACAGAAGCCGCACCGGCACCAATAAAATCTTCGTTATTTTGTGTTTGGTCATATGGTTGGTCTTGGCAGGAAATCAAAATGTCGGCATGAGATGTTTCATCAGAAATAACAGTTGCGTAGAAGCTGTCTTTATCATCATCAGCTGCGGAATTAGCCCCAATCTCGTCAATAGCTTTGTTCTTGAAAATGTCATCACCTGGTTGGTCTTGGGAGGAGGATGGACTGGCAATATGATATACTTCATCAGGTATTACAGACTCTGCCAATTTGACTTGATCTTCATCACCTGCATAATTAATCACTTCAAAACTTCCATTCTTCTCCAATTCGGGGCTTTGTTGGTCTTCGGAAGAGGACGAAATAGTGACATGAGCCATGTCATCGGACATTGCTGGCTCAGCAAAGCTCACTTGGTCAGTAACCGTTTCAGAATCAACCCTGGTCTCTTCAAAACATTCATCCTTTTCCAATTCATGACTTTGTTGGTCTTGTGTGAAGGACAACATAGCAACATCAACTAAGTCTTCAGACATTACAGGCTCAGCAGAGCTCACTTGGTCACCAACAGTTGCAGAATCAACCCTGGTCTCTTCAAAACTTTCGTCCTTCTCCAACTCAAAACTCTGATGGCCTTTGGAGGATGGCAAAATAGCAACAGTAGCTATGTCTTCAGACATTAGAGGCTCAGCAAAGCTCACTTTGTCACCATCAGCTGCAGAATTGTCCCTCATCTCTTCAAAACTTTTGCCCTTCTCCAGTTCATGATTTGGTTGCTCGTGGGTGGAGGATGAAATTACAACATGAGCAACGTCTTCAGAAAATACAGGACTGGCAAAGCTTGCGAAGCTCACTTTGTCACAATCGACTGCAGAATCAACCATGGTGTCTCCAAAACTTTCGTTCTTGTCAATTTGGAGAGTGGGTTGGTCAACATCAACATGAGCTACATCTCCAGACACTACAGGATCAGTAAAACTCACTTTGTCACCATCAGGTAAAGAACTGACCCTGGTCTCTTCTGAACTTTCGCTCTTGTCCATTTCGAGAGTCGGTTGGTCTTGGATGGAAGAAAAAACATCAACATGAGATATTTCATCAGGCATTACAGGCAGAGCGAAGCTGGTTTCAGCTGCATCAGGAGCAGGAGTCTCTATCTTGTCTACTTCGTGAGTTTGTTGGTCTTGGCAGGCCGGTTTTGGGAGAGGACAAGTTATATCTTCATCTGTTATAGTACCATCTGTTGTTTGGATGCTTACTTGATATGCATCACACGCACTACATTCCTCATCCAACGTTGCTGTTGTGCCACTTTCCTTACTTTCAGGCTGTTCCTCTGTTTGGTGTGACATTATTGGGCCAGAATGAAAATGATTGGTTTCTTGTCCGTCTCTGTGTGTTTCTCCACATTCCAACGGCATGGATGGGGCAGAAATATCAGCAATGGATGAGATTTCAGATGTTGTGTCAGTGGTGATATATGGCAGACCATCATCATCAACATTCACTTGGTCTCTTAAACATTGTTGGTCAGGGCCAAGAAGCAAACGTAAACTGTCATGTCCGTCACTACCTGCATCAGCACAGACAATTGGCACGTGGTCAGCACCAGAAGGCGCGACGCTATCCTCTTGAATGCACATATCACCTTTTTCTTCAACCTTCAATTCCTGCTCATCGGATTGTAGCGGGTGAGCGTCAATATCGACGGCCGACGGATCGTTCAAGTGTTCTTCTTCTGGAACCACTTCAGCTCTTTCACTGATTAGATTACCGTTGTTATCACACTCAGTCTCCTGAAGGGGCAACGCCACCGTGTCCATCAGGTCATCACACTGGTCCTGCTGTGTAGATTGCATTAGTGTTTCCTGTTCAAATGTTGTAGACCAGATCTCAGGTTGCTGATGAGGTAGACCGTGGTCTAAAACCTCCCTTTCTGCATTTTCAAGCTCATCTTTCTTTTTCTCATCTGAAGAGCAGTGATCTGTGTAATCACTGTTATCTGGATGGTGATTATCTTCCCGAAACTCCACATTTTCTAAGTGGCAAATCACATTTGCTTCTTCAATAGCAACAACCGGTTCCTCAAAGCTGGACTCCACTGAGTTCATCTCCTGAGTCGTTTGATCATCTTGCCACTGCTTTGTGCCATTGTCATTCATATGAGGAGATTGTTCAAAGGGGATAAGAGTGACAGTGGCTTCCTCTTGTGCCGTGTTTTTCTCGGAAATTTCCTCCTGGTGTTCTTTTTTAAACACCTAAACACAGGAAAAGAAAATCAGTAATATCCACAACACCTTGAGTAAAGTATCTAGTTTGCATACAATCTCTTTGGGGAGATTAAAAGGGTGCTTACCATCTCATCAACCTTCAGGAGGTTCTCATTATCAGTCGGCTGAGGATCAATCAAGCTGCTCACTTCATCACAGATCTCTTTTGTATCCATAACATGGTCTTCTGTTGATGAGCAGCAAGCAACAGCATCTATCACCTCCGATTCGGTGATGGAATTACTACTCATTTGCAGGCTGTGATTGGGCTTTTCTGCAAACATTTCTTCCTCTTTGTAAGAGTCTTGCACCACGGCCATCTCCTCTACATCATCTGGAGTGCTGTGCAGTACGTGGATGTTCCCTTTCGGAGGAGTAGAAGATGGAGCTTTCCTCTCAGCAGCAGCAGCAGCAGCAGCAGCACGGCGCTGCCTGATTTTTAGATCACTCTGGATCAAATCAGGGTCCTCCTTTGAAGACTCTGATGAGTCTTCATCACACACATCTGTGACATGAAAGACAATGGTCAAACTTTTGCTCTGCATGCACATCAATCTCTACATCAAACTAAACTTTACAATGAGTAATTGATTAATTTACATTTGAGATGTTAGATAAAATATGAGCTGCTCCACACACAAAGCATGTTAACATATATGATTTACTTGGTCATTTTTTGTAATGTGATATTCAATCAGCAAAATATGGAAATTAAACACTGTTTTTTTAAATCAATTTTGGCATCTACTACACAGTCATTACACGGTGCCAACCCATTTGGCAGATATCACATTTATGTGGCCAGCTTCAAGCTTTCCAGCATTTGTTATTTTCACTGTTTTAGCCGTGCAGCCCTGAATGCATAGCATTTTCTTTTGTATAATTATCTAAATGCTCCCATAGATTTTTTGTGACATTTAAAAATCCTGCATTGACATTTGCTGGAAATATTGTTCCATTACAGTCTGTATAAAAGCTTTAAAAAGGGGTACCCAGACTTTTGCATGCAACTCTATATATAATCCACAGTGTATGTGCTGTACACACCAACTGTTGACAGCAGCATCTAGTACTATGGTAATTCCTCTCCCCTGTGAAAGATTAATTATAGTTTTATAGAGTGTTGGGGGTATTTTTACGCACAGAAATGGATCCTGTTGCAGCGGGCGGCTGATCAGTGAGCAGCACATGCGAGGATACATCACTCTCAAAGGGATCAATAGATATTCTGTCGATACGTTTCGATCACTCTCGGATCCGGACACCTGTGGACGGATCGTTCGGTACCTGTTGGCGCCTCGCGGGGGTCCGGTTCTGGCTGCTCCATCCCCGCCGCGGCCGTGGCCTTCCTCCGCTTCCCCCTCACGCTCCGGTAGATGAGGAGCCCCGCCAGCACCGACACCATCGCGATCACCGCCAGAACCACGGCGGGTCCGTGGCGCCCGATCATGCAGAAGAACGACGCCAGGTCCACGCGTCTCTCCACGGCCACGGCGTTGTTGTTTTTCAGCGGCATCGCGATCGCCGTGCGTGTGCGTGTGTGTGTGTGTGTGACTGCCGCTGCGCTCCCCTCCACGCTGGGACGTGTAGTGACCTCTTGTTGCTGCAGAGCTGCAGACGGCGGCAGGTAGCGGCAGCTGATTGGCTGCCCGGATCACAGGGACCAGCATTCATTCATAAAAAAGGGAAAGGCAGCGAGTGGACCTGCAGCCCCGTGGTTCTTCTGCACGATTCCAAATATTGCAAAAATATTCACCGCCTGCATGATTTGTTTTGCTGATGTTGATGAATGCAAAGACCATCTGCATGAACTTTCATCCAATAACGCCATAAAATGGGTTTCTTATAACATAAAGGTACCACAGCTTCAGTACAGTTTGGTGATTTGAATCCCCAAATACTCTAAAGTTAAGTAAAAAATAGGCAATATGAAATTATTTGACCAAAATACATCATTACTGACCAGCATACGATGTACCAATCCTGAAATAAACACGTGCACTCAATGGAAGATTGTCATGAATTGTATCCGAAAATATATCTGTTATGCAGAAAATCTCAGGAACACGCCAAAAGACTTCAGTGACGTCAACTAGAGTAACAGCTCCGCCCAGTGGAGAGCTGTGGTAGAGTCAGGAACGTTCCTGAAGTCTCTGGAGCTGCTCCAGTTGGATGTAAAAGCTGGGACAGTCCCACCGCTGGGACACAAACCAACAGAGAGGCGAACTCACACGTTATCAGCAAGAGGACTCCAAACACACTCTGAAGATGCTTTGCTCTCACAGATTCCACTCTGCCCTCAGTCCACTCACACACTTCTCCTGGCCTGAGCACAGTCTGTGGCCTGAGGTCAAAGGTCTGCTCCACCAGCAGGACCTGCTGCAAGGAAACCTGCAGGAGCTCATTGACAAACTTCAACACAGGATCCTGAAGGAGGCCGAGCCTCAAAAAAGCAAAGCTCCTCACAGCTGGAGAAAGAAGATCAGCACCTTGACCTGACCCTGGATGCTCGAGGCTTCTCCCCAGAGGAGCTGTGTGTCAGGCTGCTGGACGGGAAGCTGATGGTCAGCGGTAAGACGGAGAAGAAGCAGGAGGCAAAGAGAAAACCTGCTCATATTCACCAAAGTTACTTAGTATGCCCTGAATGCCCTGCACAGAATACCTGAATTGGTGGGCAGGATACAGAGTACATGCTTGGCTCGGTTTTACAGTATGTTCTCAATGCCGTGTACTGTAAAAAACATCACGTATAGGTACACGTACGTTTTTGTTTTGATTGGATGAGCCACATAAAACCTTTCTGATAAAGCTCCAACACTAAAAGGATGAATCAAACAATACACATGTCGGTGGTTTCCTTTATTTAGGTGAAATCAAGCGTTTTATCATAATTCCACCTTCACCGAATGCTAGCGCGCTCCAGCAGCCAGGAGGAACACTTTCTCGCTCTCGGCTTCTCCTCAGAGGAGCTGTGTGTCAGGCCGCTGGACGGGAAGCTGATGCTCTGCGCCAAGATGGAGAAGAAGCAGGAGGGCGAGGACGGCTCCAACTCTCACAGACGCCAGGAGTTTCAGCCAGGAGTTGGATCTGCCTGAAGGACTGAAGCCTGAAGGCCTCACCTGCTGCCGGCATCCAGACGGGAAGACGAGAAATCACACAGGACACACATGAAGACAAGCACTGACCTCCAGCCTGTTGTGTTTAATCTACTGGGAATGTATTTATACTTGTTACAAATGATACAATGTTTTTATCTATCAGTCCATAATTGTTTATACTAAAACGATTTGAGAAATGTTCCTATTTGTGCATGACATTTCTAGCTCCATGTGTAGTACCTCGAAACATCCACTAGATGGCGTATTTAAACCATATTCAAAGCAGTCAATAGTTCTCACATCAATGTCATATAGGACCTTAAAAATGATTTACTCTCTAAAAGTGTTGAAAATAATAATATTACCAAAAAGTAATCAAGCTGGCCATGGGACCAGTTGGTGTTTAGAATGTTTGATTCAACAATATTCACAAATGTAACTTTGTTAGAATGAGATCACATATATTTAGTGTTTTCGCTCTTTAAAACTCATCCAGTGATTGGCCGGTGAGTAAACAACTAAATGGGAAAAGCTGCATAAGTTTTGTATTATGCCAAATATGCAAACTATAAACACAAGGATCATTTTGAGAGAATTAATGTCTTTGTTGACAGGTGTGCTAAAGAAATGACATGAAAAAAAAAAAAAACTGTCAGTAAGACTTCAGACTCCTAAATGTGTCACTAAAATAAAACATTGCTGGAAAAATTAAAGAAAAACAGGGGGGAAAAACACAATTCCACTCTCACGGGACCCACAACAACAAAAGGCCGCATTAAAGACTCACATTGCACAATGAGGCGGCATTAATGACCCCGCCCGCCCACTTTTCTTTCTTCTCCTCCTAAGTTGTTTACAAGTTAATGTTAGCCATTACACCGCGGCGGGCGCTCGGTCGCTCTCTGGCTCCCGTCTGGCTGTCAGAGCTTTTCTTTCCCAAGAATAGACAAATTGTCCCATAAACGTGGCAGCAAAGGGGGAGGAGGTGGATTGCTGCTGGGACTCACCCAGCTTTTGTCTTAATTCTGTTTGCGGAGTCGCTTTTTTTCTTTTGTTTTGTCTTTTGAAAGTGGCAGTGTTGATTAAATGCAGCTATTAATAACAGCAGGTGCCCCCACCCCCCCCTAACCCCCGTCCCTCCCCGTCCCCTCACTATTCTCCTCTCCACACGCCCATCTTACGAGTTGATCCTTGAATACTTTCATTCATCTCCTTTCCTCCCTGCTTCCTCTTCTCCCTCCATCACACTTAAAGCCCTTTTGTTTTCCCATCTCGCCGACTCTCTCCTCTCTCCTCTCTCCCCCCTGCAAGATGCTGAGTTTCACTTTGACACCAGCAACACATGGGAACATTTACCGACTCCTCTTTCTTCTTTCCTCTCATCCCTCTCCGCCTCCACCCCGGTCCTCCCTTCTCCGTTTCCCTCCACCCATCCTCACCCTTCCACTCATTTCCCCATCGTCTCAGACACTTTAATTGACTCTTAATCAACAGGGTGGGTTTGAAGCAGACAACTTTTATTGCCATTACAAAACCCCATGAGTCAGTCTTGTTTGAGTGTGTTTGTGTGTGTGTGTGTGTGTGCATGTGTGCCTGCATGTGTGTGAGTGAAGATGTCTGGGTCTGTTATATGTTAAAAGTAGCACTATGATGAAAAAATGTTATGCAGCATAAATGGCAGTTTGGTGCCTTATCAAATGCGACATTTAACAGCGGGACACTGATTTAACAAATAAAAGCAGGATTCCACTCTTTTAAGTCTCTGCTCCTCCAACTGTTTTGCCGAGGAATTCTCCCTGATGCATTTAGCACAGCTGAACTGTACCAAAAGCTCTTGGAAGCTTGCAGGAAAACACAAGCGGGCAACCTCAGGCGCCTTTTTTCCCTTTTCCCCCCTTTTAACAAGCAGCATCAGTGCTAATAAAGTTATACGCTGCTTGCAGGAATAAAATCACACTTTTTCTATGAAAATACACATTAAGTCACTGCTGGATTTGTTTCAGCGCAGTTATATCATATTGCATTATTGCTTAAACAACCAAAACATATGCACACTTCAGTATAAAAATAAGTCTGTTTCTTCATTTATCACATTGTAAAATGCTAAATCTTTCCGTAACCAAAGGCCATCTGATCAAATAGTCAATACGATATTATATGGGCCTATAAACATGATTAAATTAACAGCAGTGGTGTTTTGGAAAGCACTTCCACCATAAATCAAAAACGATCTATGTGTTTAAGGGCTGTATTTAAGGGCTTTTGTATGGAGAGATGTACTTTCTTTTGTTCAAAGTACACTATACCTGTGTACAATTACTAACCTTTACGTATAGAACTCCACTGTATTGTTTTTTTTAACTCTGCAAGAATGCTGTGCATATGAATATAGTATAAGTGATGTTTATTCTATGTCTGTGCCCTTTCGGAGACGGGTTACAGCAGGTACATGACAAATTTCCCCTTGTTACTGATTGTGGGAGCGTGTTATACGCGGCGAAAGGTCAAATATTTTTATAAATCGCGCTCACAAAGACCGGCTTCTGTGGCACGCACACACACTCGCGTGCACGCTCACTCACATTTCCTGTGTTACTTTGAGGGTCTCTGGTATTTGAACAGATGTGGTCAGACTGAGCGTGCCTAGATCCCCCCTCCTGACCTGAACGTGCACTTCCTGCTCCGAAAGCTAACACCCAGAGAGAACAATCGTAGTCTGTACCCTCCGAACACATGCACATACCCACTGTGAACAAACACATGCAGTCACAGTTGCGCGGTGTAAGGTCAGCGCGTAAGCAAGGAAAACACAGCGCGCGCACACACACGATCAAAGATGCTGTTAGGAATGGGGGCCGACTTGCAACACTGCAGTTAGTGTGTGTTGTTTTTTAGGTGACGCGGAAATTAGAGCGTTGACCCTCACTGTGCATGAGTCAGTGTGTGTGTTTGTGCACATATATTTAATGCACCTCTTTCATTTCTGGCCCTTTAAGAGCCCCTCTGGTTCCTGGTGAGGGCAAGTGTATTTATGTACCAAGTGTAATTGCCTTGATATAATGTTTTGTCTGTTATAAAGGACAAAATAGTGGGTTTTCCAATTACTTAATGGTATAACACACCCTTATTTCAGTCAGCATCCAAGTTAACCTGAAGGAACCTGGAATTTGGCTTTTTGGCCCTCATCATGTGAAAGAGACCACACCCTTAATTAACTTTAACCTTCAGAATCCACCCTGCATTGACTAACTAATGCAATACTTCCTTGAAGCCAGCGGTCCCACTGAGCGGCCAATCAGCTTCACTTAGATTCAATTTCTAGAGTCACAAAGAAATTCATTTTCAGCAAAAATATCAAGAAAGAATCACAGTGTGTGTGCGTGTAAGCGTGTGTGCATGTTAAATCAACTGAAATGTGGCAACACGATCCGGTTCTTGGCCGAGAAGTGTGAATACTCTCTCTGTATGAATGTCATGGAGTCAATCAGCAACACTGCAGAGTTCACATTCTTCACTTTACAGTGAACTGCGTTTGTGTGTGTTTTGAGAACAGCGAGACATCGAGAAAATAAAAGATGAGATGGATAGATGAGGTCAAGGAACGAAGAGCGATGGACCGAAGACGGACAAAAAATGAATACAAGGAAGCGTGATTAGTCACAAACTAAGAAAAAAAAGCATGATTTGATTGTGTGGGGATTGAAAATTATTTAGAAAACAGAAGGAAATAACAAAGAAATCGACTGCATACCAAGTCACAAAAAAATAAAATAAAAAAACTCAAATAAACAACAAAACTCATTCAAGAGGAAAGAAATAGACAAAAACAGTGTGCAGGAAAAAAAGCAGACAAAGGGGTCATGGACTGGGAGTTGAGTTCTTGCCAGAAAGGCAGATTGGAAAACTGGAGCCAGTTTGGGTTTGATCTGCCGGGAGAGAAATGGATCAACAACACACACCGTGGAGAAACTCTGCTTTCATCCATCATTTCTTGAAATTTGATCATTAGCCGGATCCCTATCCGTCAAATATAATTACATAACATGCGATTTAAAAATAGCAAGAGACAGTCATTTCCAATGTGGTTACGGTGGTGAAAGCCTGGCAAGATAGTAAATAGAAAACTAAAAGATTTCGTACCGTCGAACTAAATCGAAGTTCAAGTGAAATTCAAACACATAAATTAGTTTAAATTTGAAATTGATCAGGTCAGGTCTGGAAACTGGAGATCAGTGAAGTGTTGCCACAAACGGCTACCCAGAGACCAACGGTGGCCAAACATTTTGTTTAACCTCGAAGCTGAGGGATCAGTTTTGTGTCTGAAAGCTATAATGAGATCATAAAAAGATTTATATTAGCTGTTCTCACATGCCAGTGTCTTTTCCAAGAAAAATCCTTTCAACACGCCGAAACCAGTAGCGACTGTGGTTTGTTTGGAGGGAGAGAGGAGAGGAGACCAACCGGGCAGCAGGAGCTTTTGCAAGCAAATGCAAAACACGAGAGCAGCAAGCAGAAGAAATGTTCACAAGCAAAGATGGGTGCCAATGGCTTTGTGATTCAGAGTGCGAGGGCATCCAGCGTGGGATGATGTAACAGGCTTGGGATTTTTCCCCCCCCAATCTCAGCCCAGTTGTACAGCTAAAGAAATCGACTCCATCTTGCAGGTACCTCAGAATGAAAATGGCTTCGCAGACAAGACCGGCTCTTCCCCAGTGTGCCCACGCCTCTCCAGATTTTCATGAGCATTCTTTATATTTGATACCACGGTCCGTCGGCTGCCAACTCCAAAGGAGTGCCCTGATTCCTGTTGATACACAGGCTCATGGAAAGACAGCCGTTTCCACTCGCTTCCCCTCACGGACACTGTAACCCTGAGATGTCTGTGAATCCGAGACGTGCCACCCAACGCTGGAATTCTCTCAACGTTGGGCGCAGCAGCAGTTACCCCCCCTTTTTCCGCCTCGACAGAATGCACCACGGTGATCGAGGATGCTCGCTGGAACAGTTGTTATTTTCTCCCTGCCCATAAAATGACCATGTGTTCCAGTAGGAAATAAAATATCTCAACTTAATCATTTCATATCTGTACGTAAAGCGACGCCAGCTGCGGAGCCGTTATGGAAAAATATCGCTGTGTTTTAAATTCTTCCCAAGGAGGAAGGATACCTGGTTGAGTGAGACTCCCTTCCTGGCGAATAACATCACGCACAAAGCATCCAGACGATGGCTTCAACCCAGCTGCTCGCTGTGTTTTCCGTATCACTTGTAGCACCGGGGCGCATCCGCTGCCAAAAACGAGAAGGGTCAGTCACGCAGGTAGCTTTGAGGCGCTACCATGGGAATAAATCACTGCATCATGTGATCGGCTGTCAGAGCAATATCAAAACAAGGGCCTTTTTTTCTGAGCAATCAGTGCGTTCCACTCGCACAGGGAGGGTCGGGTAAACTTTGACATGTGGATTTTTGCAGCGTGACCTTTGAGGAAACGGAGAGCAGCGAGGATTACGTAATGGAGGAGGCTATCATATTAGCCCAGTGGGGGTGAGATTTGAAGAAACCCAGTGGTCGAGCGACAAGCCGCGCTTGACAGGATGTGGCAACTTGCATTTGGATGTTTAATGTCACCGGTGAGCTTGGGCTTGATAAGGGTTTGCCAATTAGCGGCAGATGTTGCGGAGACCCTCAAGCACCACTTTGAGGATGCATGAGCACAATCTACTCAACATCACCAGCATCAGACTGTGCAGTACAGCTCAGTACTCACACCATCTCAATATTTCAGCTGCAATATTCATCTATGTGCAATATTCACTATGTACAATTTTCATTAAAATTATTGCTTATCTTTGTATGTCGTGTTTTTTATAAACTTTTTGCCAGTACGTGCTGCTGGGGCACTGTAATTTCCCTATTGTAGGATCAATAAAGAACTGCTTAAAATTATTCAGACAATTAAAATGATTCATGCACGAAAAAAATCTAAATACACCAAATAACAGCAGTTTCATGAAGTGAGATTTTCCTGCTGTAATTTACCAGAACTGCGCTGACTAACTTTATTCCACAACCACTTTAAGGCGACCATAAAATGCAGTACACAGTTGACACAGACGGCGGTGTTAATGACACTAACAGAGCCGCTCCGGGAGACAACCTGATTTGTGCAGACAATGCCTGTATGTGTGTGCGCGTGTGTGCACACGAGGCTGTGGGAGACAGACCGTCATGACATCACTGTTTCCACAGGAAATCATGTTTCCAAAACCCTGCTTTTCCACTCTGCGGCCTAACTCATACACAGCCCTCCTCGCTCTCTCTCTGAGTCTCTACGTCTCTCTACCTTACACATGATACGGCAAAGTGGCAGCAGTGAACTAAATCAGTTTAATTATGCTTCCCTGAGTTGAAAATTCCCACCAGCAGAAAGGTGAAGTCATATAGTTTTACATGCATGCGTTAAGATTTAAAGGAAAATTACGCTTTTACGACCGCTCGGGTCTCATTTTCCTAGTTTTGGCCCGTAATGTCAGACAAACAAGAGAGAGATAAGGCAAATGGAAGCGGAGGAGAGCTGACGT
>CAESWR010000719.1:661405-674082 GCA_903171835.1 Mullus surmuletus | reverse complement strand
CCTGAGGGCTGCAGCAGGGGCGTGCATCCCATAGTGAGACATCTCACTCATATTACTCAGAGAACCGGGGTTATGTAAATAACCTTAAGTTCTTTTCCCTATCATCAATCTGCTACCTATTTCATCGAGCACACACACGCTATTGGTAAGTTTTCTATATTACATATGTTGTATCAAGTTTAAGATTAAGAGAGAAAGAATGTGATGTTAATTGATATATCTGTTATCTGTAGGATTATAACCTGATACTACTGACTCCACTGGTATGAATTGTCAAAGGCTGACAGGAAATGATTTATTATAACCTTTCAACCTACCAACTCATCAAATTGTAAGTTGAGATCTTTCTATCAGTAAATTCTGCAAAGACAAGTCTACGTGTCCGAGTGATATTCCGAAGTTTCAAAGTGCGCTTATCCTTTCGGAGGATAAAGATCCGAACAATGTGTCTAACAGCTATTGGATACTTTAGCAGCAGGAACAGGATCCAGCTGCCACATCGGGACGAAGCACCATCTCGTCAGACATCGAAAAGGTGCATAACGTTCAAATTTTAAATCTATTCGCTATCGAATACTCATCTAATCCATGGGAGACACCTTTTAACGAGGGCCAGCTTTCGTCTGTTATTTCTTCTCAATGTCAAGATTGGGAACATTTTCAGAGATCTTTTTGACTGATAATCCACAGACATGGAGGCAGAGAGCTCCGAAGCGGCGAAAGAAAAACAGTGTGAGATGACTTTGACAGAAGGGAACACAGTGTGTTTTCCCTCTGACCTCCGATTGAACCAGTGATGAAAGTGATGAAGGCCCGAGTGCCAAACCATAGCACATGACTCTCTGACTTGACTTTCAGGGGCGAAACTGTGTATTTGGAGAGGAAAAAATATTATTAGTGTGAAACGAAGAGAAGAGAGCTGCTGTGCCACCTCTTAATTCATGCTCCATCGCTCATTGATAAGTGATGCTGACAGATTTGACCCATTGATTCTAGTGACTGGGTTACTGAATTTCATCGTCCCTTATCTGCAGTAAGACAGAATCAACCTAATATTGTGACTGGCCAAGAAACAGTCAGGAAGAATCGCCGCACAGACCCAGATTTCCCTCTGTTTTTATCTCCTGTCCAGCAGAAACATGTCCTCCTTTTCTCTCTAACTTTGCTCGAGGCCTCGTTTTAAAGTGAAATGTTTGTTGACCGAATCTGCCCCAGAGGCCGGGCTAAACAAATCAATTAAATCTTAATTGTGGTCCATATCTTCAGTTATAAATAAACATTAAAGGAAAGGAACGTGCACTGTGGACCATGCAGAACTGTTCTAGTTTGTTTGCATTGGCCAAATACGCGTTGTTGCGGTATCTCGGCTTTCGTCCTGAGAGTATAAGTTGCCGAACACACACGTGGATTGCCGTCTCATTTTTCTCTCAATATTTGTCACATTGCTTTTATTTTCATGCACCTTCGCTCAATTTTCACAACCCCTGCTTAGTCCTCTCCTCCCTGCACACTGCTAGAGTTCCTAACACAATGTCAATACTGTGCAATAACCTCCAGTATATTTTAACAAGGCATACTGTACATTCCATATTACAAACCACAAATATTTCTTTGTACTTTGTGCACTAATATAAATGTACTTTGTATCCCAGTTATTTTACAGTGTTGCTGTCATAATGTTGACCCAGAGGCAGTGATGGTTTTCCGATTATTCAAGAAAAATACTGCTTTGGAGGGAATATAATCCTGGCAGAGGGTGAATGAATTCAGAAAAAGCCCTTTGAGTCGTCACACACATACAAAACGAGTGCATTCCGTGCGAACAATCCCGAAGTGAGATAACAAACAATAGTTTTCATCTGTATTTTTGTAACCCACAATGATTGTTTGGATCAATCAGGCCAAACTACTCTGTACAAACACTCAGCCGTGGCTCTGAAATACTATGTGTTTCATTAAACAAACTTTTTTTGGGGGGGTCAGGATGGACACAGCTTCAAAGTTGATTTTCAAAAATTCGATTTAACAGCTTGATTCAATTTTAACCCTTTGAAGTGTCTAACAGCAAGGGTATCCATGTGATGCCAACATGCTTTGGCTTTGTGGTAGGGTGAAAGCTGCATATTAAGAAACATGAAAAATGAGAAAAAATGTTTGACAGTGATTGGGAAATTTCAAATAATTTTTTTGATGCCCACGATAAATTTTCAGTGAGTCGGGCTTCCAGCAAGGGACACGTGGTGTCTTTTATATCAGTAATTTAAGAAAAATTGGTCAGTGTTTCAGACCAATTTGAGACTGTGCTCCAACAATCTTGAGGTCCTCTTATTCTTTTTAATTATTATTATTTTTATTTTATTTTTGTAGCCTTTGTAACACTCTACCTTCAATAATTTAAGATTTGAGTGCTGCGGCGGAGTATTCCTTTCTGGAGGACATAAGGTACATAATGCAGCACAATGCCTACTCAGACAAAACAAAAAGATAAATACATAAATTGGATGATTATTTGCAGCATTTTGCAACACAATCTTCTCAACAAAAGCTAGAATAAGATAAAGTTGAGATAAGCTAAACTAAGCACAAAGACATGATCCGCCTATCAGATAACATGATAAGCTTAACGTGGCAGAGGATCTCAATTATGTAAATATAGGATCAAATAAAATACGCTAAGATTAAATAAGGAAAAGATAGGACTAGAGGAAACAAGATCACACAGAATAAGATATGCAACAGTAAGACCAGATAAGATAAAGTAAGACTTGAAATCCTGTGTTGGACTGACTGCGGGTGGTGAGGGTGGGCTTTGGGGGGGCAGAGCATCAGGTAATGCCATTGACCCGTCTCAAAGAGTGTTGGAAAACTCATCGAAAGATAAGCCACTGGACTCATCTGACCTTGTGACACACAAACATGGAGCCAGATGCTCCACTCGGCCTCCCTCTTTCATTCCCGCTCCCCGCTCGTCTCACACACACTCGCACTCGCTGAGAATGAGTGACACTCTCAACGCCGCGCCGACTGTGGGTGATCTGCTGCGTTTGACCCCCTCATTGAAGTTGTGCGCTAAGTGTCACCACTTTGATGTAAAAACACAACAGTCCTTGTGTGTGTGTGTGTCCTCGCACACATTCTTAACATGCCACTCAAAATGTCACACAGAGCGAAGTACATGGTCCCGCTCTTGTAAACCATATGTTAGAGGCGACCCCCCCCCCCCCCAACCCCCCCCCAAAAAATGCCTTTGAATAGTGATGTTTTTATGTGCTTTGATTATCATTTATAAACATTTAATTCAGTCATCTTCTGTCAAGGTGGTACCACAGATGGTTTCTATAGCAACCACTTCTACTCATAAATGAAGGATGGTAAGGAGCATGTAAACGCCATGAAACAGCTGATGATGGTGTGTGCAGAGATACAAATAAAGGGAAAATAGGGGTGGTTGATTGCGAGGTCAGACTTTTTCACGGCAATTAATTTGTTATGCAAATAGATTACTACTTTGAACGCATGTAGTTTTTATAGCAAAATATCCGTGGGACCCCAGCAACTAGACGGAACTACTTTCTGCGACACCGGAATTGGGGAAAAGTCACTGCTGATGAACAACACTAATGATGAGGATATCGTACAACTTCATGTCAAAAAATCTGAACTATCCCTTAAAGCCATGTCACATCACGCATTGCAATAACATCTCCCCTCATTATTACACAGCATCTAATACATCAAATCCACTCTTGTTATTTCTCACTTTAGCATTTTCACACACGCATCCCGAGTGGGTCCGAAAGAGTGAAAAACCATTTGCTGTTGTCACATATTTGATGAATTATGCTCCCGGCGGCTGCGAAAAAGATATAAAACGTCTGGCAAAGTGGAATAAGAGACAAGTGAACTGAAGAGAGCTGAAATGTGACTTTGTTGAAGCAGACAAGGGGTTCTTTTACCTCTATGGGCAGGGACCATTTCCTCTCTCCCTCCCACCCCCCCCATCCCTCTATTTCTCTTTTTCTTTAAAGTCTTTATACCTCTCCTCTCTCTCTCTCTCTCTCTCTTTCCTCTATGCCATCTTTCTCTCACTCCTCCTTTGCCATCTGTCACGTCTTGCTCTTTTAGGGACTTGGCACTAGACTTTTTAGCCACTGGTCCTCAACATGTGTGTGTGTGTGTGTGTTAATCACTCATCCATTAAAAACTTCAAAGTCAAACCCGGAGTCTCTCCGTGGTCTGCAGCCTCCCTATAAATCACACTAACCATGCTGAGCAAAACACACATAAGTGCAGTCATCTTTCCATCGGTTCAGAGGACGTCACGTTGGCTTACATTTCTTTCCCTGGTTTGTGGTTCTTGTCTGGTCCTCACCCTAAGCTCACCTCACCTAAACCTAAAAGTTATCGACATATCTTAAAGCTGAGAAAAATAAAATGATTTTTTGAAACACAAAGGATCCAATGTATTAACAGGCACCAAAGGAAGAAGTGAAGAGGCAGATATGTGGTTGAAAGTGTCTTCTCAATTGAATCACCATAGAATAAACAAGGTGTTGCCAGCCAGGCCTTTGGCGCATTTATTTGAACAAGATTTTCTTTCGTGTTATATATGCAACTATGCAGTCGAATCGTATCGTTTCCCTCGTGCATGTCGACAAGGGAGAAGCAGAATGTGGCAATGGAGGATTTGCTTCGTTTTTGTTTTGGGAGTCGCTATTTATTTGTCTTTTACACCCACACCCTGCCTCATGCATTCAGGTATGGCCGTATGTGCTGGCAGGACCATCTGATATCATCCTGTGAGATAAAAAACCCTGAAGTAGTAAAAATACAGAGTTTCAAATATGTGTTGATCATTTTTCTCCCCGTATTTGAGTGATGGCTGTGATTACAAAGCACTATCTTCAAAGCACATTGTAAAACATCAGATCTCGAAAGGCTTTAGAATGATCATGAGGACACAAATCACCAATTGTAACACAAGATAACCTTGTGCGACCTTTGCCCCGAGCGCTTTGACACGTAATTAGTTGCGCAGGAAAAGTTGCTAAACTAGACTTAAGCTTTGACATAATTGTCAACACGTTCATTTGTTCAGTGTTCAAAGTCTTGCACGTTTTGTTCAGATCTTCCCAATTAATTAATACCCTTTTTATAACATGAAGAATAGTGTTCAAGGAGGTTTCCAGTGAAAAAAAGACAAACTGATGTTTCACTAATGGATTTGGTTATATTTAACGGTTTCATTTGAATGGACTTTTCTCAACATCAACATCGCTGACAACCAATTGATTGTTGAGCTTTCGCTCAATATTCTGCGCTTTTCTTGATAGAACAGAGTCCAGACTTTGTAGGACACAATCTTGATTTGGACTTCTTCAGAAACAGACAATTCTCCGACTGCCGCTGTGGCCCGAGCAGAGGGTGTTCAGAGTTTTTCAGGGCAGAATTTCTTCAATGGTTGAAAAACACAGCAGTCAGCACAGCATCACAATGGGTGGTAGATCCACATCCTCCCTTCAGCCATTAAAACAAATAGCATTTTATCCAAGAATGTCTGTGTGTTTGTGTGCCCTCAGGAGAAACTGCCCCGGTCGAGCAACACACGTGTGTTTATTTGTTGTTCACATAATGATGTGAGTGCACACATTTGAAAGCGTAATATGACATGGATTATATATCTGTTATAGCCGCAGATCAAATGGCGATGCAGCTGTTGAAAGGAGGACAAATAATAAGCCTGTGGCCCGTTCTGTCATTCCCGTCATTTCTGTGTACTAGAGTTCATTGTCCTGGTGTTATGATACTCACATTTCCGCTTTTGCTCCACTCTCACTGCCACTTTACCAGTACTGATTTCTCTGAGCGACCCACCCAGCATTAAACCACAGACAAACAAATTGTTATCAATCAGCATGGGCAGATAGAGGAGCATTTAGATGCTAATGATTCATATAATTCCCGGCTTTAGTGGGTAATTGAACACAGCGCTGGTGAATAGACTCAGTCATCAGGACAGATGGATTATCTCATGGACACTGGTGGCGACGAAATCTTGTTAACGCACAGTTTGAATGTTTAGATGGTAATGGCAGGAGCTAAATTGTAGGAAAACAATGCTTTATTCCTGCTGGGCTCTTGCAGGAAAAGCATTACCCTGTTATCTTCACTCTAGCTGCAGAACTTTTTGTCCTTATCTTAATGTGGAATGTTTTGGCTCACCATGTAACAGGGGATTGTCAAGCTTTCTAACCACAAAGTCAGACATGGTAGCTGTGAGACCAACAGTTGTCTGTTTTTTTTCTTATCTTTATGAAAACAACTTTTCTCCTTTGTCATTGTTGTTTTCTCCACGTCTTGTGGCGGCTACATGATGTAAATGTCATCAACCCGACCATATACGAACATGGATCCTCACACGCTGCCATTAATTTTGCAATTTAACATAATTGGTTGTCAAGTAGACACCATTTTTGTGTACATTCTTTGTCTCCTTTTTCACACTTCAACAATGGGAGATGTGTCGTGGCGCTGTTCTCTCCCCCTCCCCTCCTGCAGACATGAGAGGGGCGTGGCCAGGCTCTCCCTGCCGCAGATTGGCACACCTGCAGCCTATCTACCAATTTACGGTTCTTGCAAGATTATTTGCACGTTCTATCTGTTCAAGGTCACCAGTGTTAATGTCCAGTGCGTACTGGCAAGTAGTCATCAATTTCTGTTTCTGTTTTTTTCCTTTGACCTTCACCACGTGCTAGTGTTTCCTTTTGACCATTAAAAAAATCGTGTTTTTTGATCTTCCGCCTTTTACTTTGGGGTCCGAAAGAACATCCAGAACCCGGCCATGACAAGATGTTCGCGAATGTTTACGCAGATGCCGGCATTCTTGCAACAAAGAGATAAATGTGTTGCAGATGGCGAGAAGAACCCAGGAAACAAACTGAAATCCGTCTCAGACAGAATCAAATTGAATTTTTCCGATAAAATCATCAGTGGAGACGAGATGAACCGACTGATCCAGGGGGGAAAGAAGATGAAGACACGAGATAGACAAGGGCGTAAAGCAGCAGGAAAAAGAACGTGGCAGAATGACAAAACAGCACGACGGGGAGAGAAAAGCAGAAGAAGTAAGGCCAGTGTAGTGCGAGGAGTGTGAGGGTTACCACAGCCATGCCACTGAGTGATGTGTTTACATGGTACCGCGCCACAAGGCTTTAAACCACAGACGTGGCACCGCTCAGTGTGTGTGTGTGTGTGTGCAGCTGTATGATCTGTAGCACCGACCACATGCATGCCTGCGGAGAGGGATTCAATATGTTTGAAAACGAAACCTGTGATTTTAAGATGCAAACTTATTTTTAATGAAATTGTCTACTAATTTGCTCAAACAGACAGGTGGAATTTGAAATAGGCCAGAGTCAAGAGTTTTTCCTTTCAATCAAACATCATATTTATGGGAAGAAACTAAATCTGTCTATAACACTTTGTCTGCATTTTTATATGTATTTTATGTGGATCTGACTCTGGAATAACGTTTATCTATATATATTACGTTGATACTTCGGTTGCAAGAAAAAGTCAGTTACATCTAGCAATTATTGGTTGAAATATAAAGAAACCTAATTCAACAAACAGAATTGGAGAGAAAGAACAGACAATAGGTAAAGGGTGGTTTTCGGACAAGCCCTTCAGTGGATTTTTAAAAAGTAAGGTAATTTGGCAGGAAAGGGTGGAGGAGAAAAGAGTGAAAGCAGATAGAAAAGGGAGACAGGAAGGAAAAGGAGGGTTAGCTGAAGAGTGAGGTGCCAGCAATGGAGGGGGAGAAATCAACGGATAAAGCTTAGGCACTGACCAGGAGAGGGAGAAAGAAGAAGAGAGGAAAGGTGGGGGATGGCCGGCGGAGGTGGTGGGGGGTTCTTCAGCTGCCTTCCGAGGAAAGTAGTTGAAAGTAATTGGTTCCTGATGTGAACCTGAGCTTAGCTCTCCAAATAAAAGGCCTTTCTGTCAGCTGTAATGGCTTTTCCATGCTGCAGCGCTCTAGTGGGGGGGCTACATTAGCATCTTAGCATGGCTTGCGACCTGCTTCGAATTAGATGGTATGCAATAATACAAATGTTGCAGCTGTGATGGCCTGATTAGGATCGTAGCTCATGGTCAGCTTTGAGAGAACCTTTCTGTGACTACACAATCTGATCTATGGGAGAGCGGATAAGAACATACAAAAGAAAATAGATGGCGGTTCACTGGTTGAAATTACAGCATCGGCCATGCTTAGAAAGACGGGCCTTTGAGGTACCCAAATATATTCTTGCAAATCTAAAAGCGCAAACTCTTCATTGTTGATTGTTGTCTCATCTTCAAAATCTTCTCACTGTATCAATTGGCAGATGTTGCAAAGGAGTCCATCAAGGTAGTGTACTGGGGCTACATTAACTCTTGAATCTTTATATTCACGCTCCCTTTTAAACAATTTAGAATCAAATTATCAGTTGTTTATGCTTCTGATCAATACTTCATGTGGAGATGCATGTATCAGAGGCAGAACTAGATTAAATCCATTCAGAAGAGATACTGATACTGGTGCTGCCTGCACCTCATGAGTCATTACAATTTTGGTAAATATTGCGTAATATATGGTGGGAAAAAAATGGAATATCTTGCGCTGAAGGCTAAAAATAGTGGCAGCAGATTAAGACCTGAAGAAGAGGAAGACAGGACCCGGCCCTGAATGCGTGACCGTGGACATGGTCTGAGTCACGCTGCACTGACCCTGAAACCACAGCGAGCGTCTGAGGCTCGACAAGCACCAGACCTCATTGACCTCACCGACTCAATAACAAACAGCTGTCACATAATAGGCTGTGTGTGCTCGCATGTGTGTGTGTGGCGGATTGCTCCTTTTGCAATGTTGAGGTGGCACCGTGTGACTCTATGTCCGCCTACCTGGTTGCATGCTTGAATTCTTGTGTTTTTGTGCGTGCACTTTATGGGATGGAAAAGACTTGTTTGTGGTCATTTGGTGGTTTTTTTGGTCATTGAAAAGGGAATCATATGTGTGTGATAAACTTTGCTGGTTCAGTGAGCGCATATGATTTATTTTTTTTCGCCGTTTTGCGATCTGCGTTTTAGATTCCATCTCCGTGAGAGTCGGAAGCTTTTATCATCTACCTGAGCGACGGAAGTGCCGTTATCTGTCATCTCCATTTCATCGCCCCTTTCTACTCCCACAATGGCAGAGACAGATGCTGACCTTGACAACGCAGACTGTTAAACTGAGTGTGTGTACATTTCACATTTTTTGCTTTTTTTTTGGTCAACATCAATCATGCAATTTCAATTTTCTTTTTGTATATCAAATAGATCTGTTCTGTCTGTCTCTCAAGCTTTTCAGTTGGCAAAATATCAGCATCCTCTAACTTTAAAACATGTATGACCTCATAAAGTGCTTGAGAGAACATGTCACTGTCAAGCAAATATGAGGTGCACCTCTGCGATGTGGAAAATAAGGAATAATAAATGCAAAGTTGGTTCAGATTTTATGTTCTGCGGTGAGTAACGTTTGATCATAGGCTGGCAGTGCCTTCGTTCTGCATGATAAATTGTAGAAGTGGAGGCTGCCAACCGCGAACGGCATGCTCTGGGAATCCGCGGCTGCTCCCTGCAGAGGCAGCTGATCAGTCACATGAGCCAGATATGTATTGCAAAATAAATACTTATTTCCCAAGAAAAAAAGCACCCAGCGTAAAAAAACACTTAGATCTTTCAGTTGAACTTTTTAATACACTGATGGAAACACATCTTGTCTTCATAATGGGCCCTTTTATATCAACGCTCATATCCACACTATATCAGCTCATAATCACCTCCCTACCTGAGAACTTTATTTACTTTGTGACGTCATCTCCCTGCCCCGGGGCTGTTTATATAATCCCTTTTTTTTCCCATTTCCTCTCTCTCACCCGACCTAACCCGTCACTCTTTTTCACTCTTTGGCTCCAGGAATGAAACATAACTCCCCTTTGGAACTTCTGTGCCTCTCCCCTGTCGTGTGGCCGCTGCTCCCTCACCCGTCTGATTTTAGCCCTCCTCTCTCAGCACCAGGAGCGGCTGCGGCGGAGATTCTCACCCGCCTCGGAGCGCTCGAAAACTGCAGCGGGACTTGTGGTGGGGGTGTAGCCGGAGACGGGAGGGGGGGGGTCCGGCAGTCCAGTTTTGTCTCCTTGAATGCACACATCCAAAATGTCAAGCCGCCCTTATCTGCCTAAATAAATATCACATGGCTGCAGGTCTTTTCAAAGGTGAGTGGAAGTATTTATCAGTCTGCAAAGTTGCACTTAAGGGATGCAAAATAATGAGTATCTATTTGAATTATGCTTTTTTAATTATAAAAAAAATGGGGATATTCCACAAACACTTGTTTTGTGCCTCTTAGTTGGGTGATTTCCCATTCTGCTTTATTTACATCGTTGACATCATTCATTGTCCTCAGCTTATGTGAAAGAATAGGCTATTTATGACACACATGGGCATTTTTTTTGTGCTCCTCCCTTTACCATTCCTGCAATTATGCCGCTTTGTTTACCATGAGCCCCCTCCACAACTGCTCCCAGATGGAGGACAAACCTGAGCGTAATACGTCACGACCACCGCCTTGAGAAGACGGCGTTCACTGTGCGTACCGAGCACTCGCCCTCCGCCCGCTCGGGAGGTGGAATACACATCTTTGCTCATGGAAGCCGATGAATGGAGAAGATTCAGAGGAGAGTGGCACTGGGCTTTGATTTTCCAACAATGCGAGCACTGAGAGGAGATCCTTTGAAACCAGCCTTCGCCAAACACTGACATGAAAGAACCCTCGCTGATGACCTTGCGAGTCCTTTTTTTCTCCCCGCAGGGTCACGGTCGGAAACACAAAGCCCTATTTACACTCCCCTCTGCTATTTTTTCGGTTTTGATTTGAGTAACACTTTTATACTGTAAGTGGTTGGAATTGAGATTGTCGGTGTTACGCCTGCTGTTGTAGAGCAGGCGTCCTTATTGACTGAATTTGGTAGAAATAACAGTGTTTAAGATAAAGAAAATCCCAGTCCGGCCTCAAAATGAGGAACAACTTGCGATCATATAAGCAGTATAGCACACAAACAAGCACGCTGTATATCTGAGTCTGCCCCAGTAGGTGGGATTCTCCCCTGGCCCGCTCGTAGATGTTTGCTTTCCATTGTGGGTCACCACAGTTTAAATTTGGCCTGTTAGGTTTGTGTGAAACAGAGGAGCTTCTATCACAACAAGAGCACAAATGTAGCATGCGGGCGGTCATGCAAGTATTTTGACAAATCGCTCTAAAGCAAACAGAGTTCCCTCCCGCCGCCGGGGCCCGACGCGGTTCCGCTCATTCCTTTCCCATCATCGGGTGTGCGAGGCATTACAACCGACTCCTTAAGATGCAGCTCCACGTTACGATGCGATGCTCTCCGCTTTAGGGGAGGGACGAACCACAGGGAGAAACGGGAAAATCACCGTGGGTGGCGGAGAAACTCAATATAAAGCACTGAGGCTGTTTTGAAATGTGGGAGCGCTCACAGAAGCATGCGTCCTCTTTATATGGTCAGACATCACGGCACCTATCGGTCCATACGGTCAATATGTCCGTTCAGGTCGTTTCATCAGAATTTGTGGTTTTGAATCAGAACAGATTCAGAAGTGGCCGTATTTCAAGACTCTTCTCGCAGAGGAAAGAAGCCGCTCAAAGGGCAGACTTCTCAAACTGATGTGAATATGACTCATCCTAGTCGGGAGCACATTGGTATAGGTGGGAGGGTGGACGAGTTGGGTCCACCACGCTTGTGTGGACACTTTTGACAATCTCTGCCATCTTTCCTTTGATTTTTAAAAAAGTAACTTTTTCGCTTTAATGGAAAATCTGAATTAAAATCAGAATCCTGGTCCAGTGCAAGACATGCAGGCATCCAAGGTTCAGCAGAAAGCCCATAAATCACAATCCAATGAAGCTCTGAATCATGTAATAGTGCTCAGTCGTTGTCTTTTGCCAATATATGAACTTTGATATTGCTTTCAATTTAGACCTTCACCGACTCTGAAGCCTGTTAACTTAAGTGAAAGATTCAAGTCCAGTAGAAGCAGTAGGAAACAGACTAAATGCCATCAGGATTGTCTCCATTTTCCTTTGAGCACCTTTTAAATACAACTTTAACAAAGCCACAGCTGAGAGCATTACCAAAGTCCGGCCCCTCATATCCTGCCAATCTGTGAAATACGGCCTTCGTAATGGTCATAAAAAGCTTTCATTCTATCTGGCTGAAACCTGCAGAGACCCTGGACGATGACATTCACCGCTCCTGCTTTTGGTTACGGGGCCTCTCATGACCCGCGTCACAGGACATGACATGTAAACCCAACCCACTGTTCATCTTCACGGGACGAATGAGAAAATCTCATATTGTTGTAAGTGTATCGCGGCTTTAACACTCCATTTCCTCCGACAGCCAGGAGTCGGTTTAAACACCTCGGTAAGTGTTCGCAGATGGCGCAAAGTTGGCCGACTCAAAGTGTCCCTGCGCCGAAAACACTCCTAACCTGAGAACCCCGGCATGAGAACCTCACTTTGGACACTCCGGCGTTGGCAGACGGGAGGAAATATTTCCAATATATATTAGGTGGAG
>CAESWR010000719.1:620937-645238 GCA_903171835.1 Mullus surmuletus | reverse complement strand
AAAGGAGACAGAGTGACTGCAGCACAGTAGCAAAACCAAACAAGTAGTGTGAAAAGGGAGTCTCAGTGTGGGAAAAGTCCACGTTGCTGCTTGGAAGCAGGATGTGTTGGTCCCAGACAAAACATACCAAAGGATTCTGTGCGATCTGTCTCCTATGTGCTGTGTTATCTCATCCTGTTGCCTCTGTTGTCTTTACTACGTTTAGAATTTACGCTCTGTGTGCCTTAGTGTGTGTAAAACTGGGAGTGTGTCACACGTATAGTTCGTTCGTACCAACATTTAGAGGGCGTGGTTCTGCAGACGCTTTACAGACGCTCAAAGTCCTAGAAAAAGCAAACAGACAGGCATTAGATTAGCTCTGTGTTGTGCTGCCTCTAGTAAAAGTGCTGCTCGTGCTGCTTCTAGTAAAAGATCGATGAGGCTATTATAGTTTTATTCTATTGTATGAGTAACATAGTAACCTAATCAAATATGCTGTATTTCCATCGTAACTGTCTTCTGTCATTACAGCTTTGGCTTTTACGTAGTCCAGATGAGTCATCCAATAACATATGTAAAGAAAAAAAAAATCCAAATACTGCTGAGTGAGTTCATCCAGTCACGTCCAGGTTGCTTGGAAATCCAGCAAGACATGTGTCACCTTTTTCTTGAGAATTACCTTCCTAGTGCTCCTGGTAATGTGCTGGCAGAAGGGCTTACAAATGGCTTATAAGCATGTATTTTGAGCAAGAGTTGATCTCTTTTTATTCAAACACATCACCGCAAATGCAGCACACATAATATACTTTTATGTGTGGCTTGGTGTTTACCCTATTAACTGCTTTATAAAAAAAAATCGGCCGTTTTGAGCTTTGAGGCCGGCTGTTACCAACCCTGATACTCTGATAACCAGCCCCTACATGGGAAAACAGCCCCCGCAGTATCAGTTTTCACGAGACAAAATTGTGAATCATGGTTGTTTCAAAATCCTGAGTAAATCACATTTGTTTGTTTTTATTGATGCCAAACCTTTGCTGCCAAGGTAAGTCTTTTGAACCAGGGTGTGATGTGTTTTGATTCGGTCTGGAGTCCAGCCGCTCTTTCTCAGTGAGGTCATTTTACAGCTGTGAGGGGGATACGTAAGACTGGAGATTTCGCTGTATTTGTAAGAACAGTTTTGGATTTCCAAGCATTTTATGACACCAACTCTTCTTAGTTGTTGTTCTTAAAAAAAGCCTGTTTTTGTCTCCCCCCCCTTTTTTTAAACACACCGGGAAAGGTAGAGTCATGCAGTCTCCTTTTCCATGTAGCTGTGATTTGATGACGTTCAACTTCTTCGAGGAAGGTTAAGATGAGTCCTGTTCCCTCTGCTTGCTTAGAAAGTCGCCCCCCTCGGCGATCCCCCGTCCAGCTTCTCCCATCTGCTGACCAGATGATAATAACTGCTCCCCTGCCGCCCGCTGTCCTCTCTGCTTGTTCCTCTTAGGATGCTGTGAAGCCGACCACGGCTGATTTCCTCTCTGAAGGATGGAAAAAGAGGGGGGAGAAAAACAGACGAAATTGGTCGCGCACACTTGAGCACGCATAAACGCAGACGCATGCATGTCCGCATAGATTCTCTCACACTCGCAAACCCTCGGGCTTGTTAAAACCAGTGGGGACACAAGATCGGCTGGATTCACATCGGCTCTCTCCACGATGAGAACACAAAACCACAATCCGGCTTGCATTTGACCTGATTTGCCAAAGACAATAGTGCGTGTATCCTCAGTAGGGAGGAGGACGCTTCTACACATGCACAAAAAGATATATAAAGCTTTTATTAGGGCTGTTGCTATATATATATATGTATATGTATATCGGTATTGGCGATAATTGTGGTATTAAAAAATGAAATTTCAATATTGTGTTAAAAATGCGCATATTATAATATAATGTACTGTAAATGATCCAGTGTTCCCTGCTATCCACAATTTATTTTGTATCAGTTGATATTGTAATTATAGCAGATGTTGCGCCATTTGGATCCTCCGTTTATCAGTTCATCTGGTTACCTTTTAACTAGCTATTGAGTATAATTGCACTTTTTGTATGCAGTTGTACAGTTACTGTTTTCATATTGTCTTTATACCACCTTAGACAGGTATTTTGATTGTTTAATCTAAAGTTGCACCAATATTATTTGAATTTTTGTTGATATCGTGATAATATTTTTATAGTGACATTTTTTGGCGATGATAATCGTGAAAAGTGAAAATCTGATATCACGACAGCCCTAGTTCTTATGTGCCAGTGCTTCAATAAATGCACAGAAGAAGGGTTTTTCAAAGCACCTTTCGCAAATATTACAGGCACGTAGAGCAGAAAAAAAAAATCCTTGACAGCTGTGGCCGGAGTCATTATAGTTCCATCCGGCCTTTCTAATCCTGTCAGTTTGTTATCAGAACATGAACATTTGATATAGCTGAGGAGATCATCTGAAGCCGGCCCGTACAGATCCCACCATCTTGATACAGTAGCATTTGGCTGCCGTTCAGTGGAAATAAAAAAAGGATATTTGAGTGACACCAGCAGAGATTCCCCTCATCAGTCTTCAGTGGTCAAAAGCTCTGGCGAATTAACCACGGCCCTTGATCAGTGTGTGTGTGTGTGTGTGTCAGGTGCTGGTTCATGTTAAGCGGGGGTGGACTTCAGTTAACGATATGATTATCTCAAATCCCTCCGTCCTGCATGCGGTCGCATCGTCAGACAGTGCGGAGCGCCAACACATACCATCGGCGAAGCAAATGCGCGCAGATGCCGCAGCGCCAACCCACGCTCGCGTCCAGCTCGCACTGTATAACTAATTGATGTTCGATTGTCAGAAAATAGTTGTTGCACGCAGACAGGAAACAAGCATCAATGCCGCTATAACACATGTGTCCGCTGGCAGGCTGAAAGCAGAACCGATCAGAGCTAACGGAGGGGGACAAACCCCCCGACCCTCAGTCAGCGTGGAAACATGCCTGGTATGCAGCTCACAATGTCACCTGTTTTCTGTATATCTGTGTGTGTGCGTGTGTGTGTAAAGCTCCCAATGCAAGAAATTACTGTTCACAGCGGTGCAGCTTTTCTAATCACTCACAATGGCAGCATCTGTCACAATGGATTCCGTTTCATTGGCATCGGTGTGTAATCTCCGGCGAAGTCTAAACCCCTTTGAACTAAGTGTTTCACCGACACATTTCGCTTGTTCTTTCAGCTTTTCCTGCTGTGTCGGAATAAACAATTCCAGCTTTTGTGAGTCTGCAGTAAATGCCCAAAGAGTTTAAGTTATTATCCAAATCCGCTTTGCCTCTTAGAGTGGAAAACACACCAAATCCATTGACGTACGTGAAGTCGACAGATCTTGTCCAAACTATGTAAGGTATGATGGATTTTGCATGGCCAGTCGATGTACTTTCTTGCAAAAAAATACAACCTAACTTATGTGAATGAAGTTCATCCGCTTTTGGGTGATAGAGTGAATCATTTTTTTCAGTTGACTCACATCAGTTTTATTCGTTATTGATGCAGTTAAGCCCCGCCCACCTGGACATCTCAATTGAACTTCAGCTGTTGACAAGTTAGCATTGTTTTCAGTATTGTCATTGCATACATCTATTTCAGAAGTTTGCAAATTCTTAGATTCAGACTTTTAGAGATTAATGCTTCGTGTTTTTTAAGCATCGAAAGTTTCCATTACACACCAGTCAGTAAGTTCACCTCTCACACCGATATTTGTGTTGGCCTCAAATCCAGGTTCTGTGTTTGAAATGTGGATCATCATGGTTATACCGTGTATAACCTCTCAGTTTCCAGTGCATCTCCGAGCAGAATAACATTCTTATTTTTCATCAAAAGACATCTGAGCACATAGCCTTAAGCAACAGAGGCATTAAACCACTGGCTTAAGAAAAAAATAAATTAGTCGCAGGACTGGTATTACTTGAAAGTTCAATCAAATAAAAAAAAACACAAGGGTCACTTAAAATCAGATGTCGTTTTGGAAAATCTGACACAGAATTTGATTTGGTGCATTGCCGACTGGCACGGCTGCAGCTGGTGATCCGGATTCGATAAACGCCATAACATGACAAGCAGTGTGCGTTGTTTTTACAATGGATTTCTTGCTTTTTATTCCAAAAAAGTGACAAAATGAGAAAAGAGCGCTTTGAAAGCAGAGCACCTGACAGCTGCCAGCAACTTTTTAAACATATACAGCATTTTTTTGTGCTAAGTTCTTTCACTTCAAAGAGCTTCCAGTCAAACGCGTGTTTCTCCGACCATTAGATCACTTTGACACCACTGTGTACACCACAAGCCTCTTCATCAATAACTGTAAACACTTAGCTACTGAATGCGAACTAATCCGCAGTGTGTATGTAGAGGCACTGATGTGGGAATGTGAGAAGAAAAATAAATCTTCTTTTGTGGACAGATGGGGAAGCCACAGGGCCATTTCCAGAAATGTACATAATAGTGTTAGTCCACTTCAGTGGGATGATGGTCAACATTTTTCATCAGAGGAGTAAACCATAGTGGGAAAAACAAGAAGATGAGAGAATGAGAAAGTGGAAGAGAGATGCCGATAAGAAGATAAATGGCGAGAACGGTAACCGAACTGTAATTTAATATAGGAAGTTTATTCATTTCATGGACCCGGGAGTATTGCACATTAGACGAAACCCAAGCTGGCTGAAGACACATGATAAATTATATTCTTAAAGAATATTGGAATGGGTGGTCAATCGCGAAAACCCGAGAAAGGAAAGGAAGTGAGCTTCGATAATGACTCAAGCATGTTGCTACATGTGGAATACATCAAGATGGTGTCAGATGTGCGAGACACAGCTTTATAAGGATTAGAAACTGAAAACGACCATTGGGATGATATCTTTACCTGACGCGCAATAATAGACACATTACTGCACACAGGTTTTTAATCATCTAAGTCCAACTGATAAGCAACTCTCAGGTATGAACGTAGATAATTCTACTTTAAAAATGTGTAGAGATGAAAGGGAAGCATAGCCTCAAGTCTCGCTTTGGTGACGCATGTCCTCGATAAAGGGATTTTCTTTCAAATAATAACTGCTGATTTAATTTGCTGCAATGATGGAGAGGATTAAAAGGAAATTTCACAGATGAGGAAAAGAAGATTTGTCAAATGGCTGTAAATGGTTGCATTCACACATTAAGGAACAACTGATGTTAAGTTGCAAGTCCAGTTGTTATTCTAAAGGACATTGACTGAATATCGTATCTTCCTGACCTTCAACCAATGCTTGAAAACTGATATCAGGCTAACAATTTTGGGAGAACTCGTAGGTATCTCCTGTATTTGTCCAATCATGACCAGAGTAAAGGAAATCAGACACCAATAAGTGAGAAAGGTCGGTTGGGGTGATTTTGACAACAGTATCACCTCACAACTTGAGGTCGCTTTTCATTTCCCCGTGAGGCGAGCCAGTGGTTCACAAACCATGATTGTCGGCTAACTTTAACTAAAGTGCTCATTTGAGTCCGAACCGCAATCTTTCATTGACCATAACTGAGTGTTTCTGTGCCTAAACCCTAACCAGGGCTTAACCATCACAGTGACACACCATAGGTGTTTATCCACACTTATGGGTTGGGTGATTTTTATTTTTCTGGATGTTTCTGGTGCCTTGTGAGGTCAGTCAGAGGCGTAAAGCTGGAAAATACACAGGCCCACTCCCACCAGTTAGCTTAAGAAAAGAAATGAGTGGGAGCAGCCAAATTGAACACACTTGGATGTGCACATTCAGGGATGTACATTCAAGTAAAAAACTGAATATTAGTATCATGGCGTCTGAAATGTAACACAAATTGAATCATTTTTCTTTATTTACTGGCATACTCTCAAATATAACATAAGCTGTTGCAATGGACTACTTTTTGCAAGCAAATCTCTTCACATTGAGGCAACCCAAAACAAATCACGGTGTTAAAGCCACTAAAGCCGCCTGCACGAGTCTTTACACCAACGAACCTGGTGTTTACGTCATTTTGTATAGAGGAAATGTGAGCGAGGGCAAAAAAAACACAAGGCAACACAAAGAACAGACAATGCGTGTCTGAAAAACAATGTCACAACCGTCTTAACGATGACAAATTCTGCTCCCCTCTGGAGGAAACTCGACACGTCAGCCATTAGAGCAAATTCTTCACTCAGTTAGTCGAGGTAAGAGGCGTGTTTTTCTTAATCTGTGGGAAGCCTTGTTGTTCATAATGCAGCAATCATGTTGCGAAAGTGAGGATTGCCCTGAAAGCGATACTCTTTCTTGTAAATAATGATTTACCGTACGGCTATGCACGTCGGGAGCAAAGTGATGCTTACTGTGAGCTCTTTCCCAAACAGCATTGAAGCCTTTTCCCATCATGCACAAGGGCTCCTCCCTCCGCATTGGCTGTGCCTAATTATGTAAGATGGTGCTTGTGTGTGTTTGTGTCTGCACATGTGATTGTTTGTCTGCATCTTTCCCCGGTTTTGCGTGCATGTGTGTATGTGTGTGTGTGTGTGTGTGTGTGTGTGTGTGCCTGTGGGAGTTTTGGGCTCATTGCTGTAGTCTGGTCTCCATTATGTCCATAGCTTGGTTCCCATAGCTCTCTGTTGTCTCTTATGGAAAACCATTTCTGCCACAAAAACAGGATGTCATTTTTTTATGTAACAATTAGAGATTTCTAAAATTGAAATAATACAATAAATGTTTCTGATTGATTTTTTTAAGGCATTACTTTTTTTATAATCAACATTCATTATGGCTCATTTTAAGAAATATTCAGGCATCTATGTCTGCCGGTGAAACAACTGTCTAGAAATTCTCACTTGATTGCCATGTTTGTTTTGTTGTCTTGGCAACCAGGCTGATACTTTGCTCCTCGATTCACTGGCCCTTTGCCTATGAGACCAGGATAAATATTGTTTGGGAGTTTTATGTTCCATCTCTCAATGTCCCATCTAACACCTACCACAATATATCATTACAGCAAATACACTAGTTATACATCTCTTGCTTAAGTTTGTCATCTTGATAATGTTTTTTTTGCCTGTAGTTTTCCACTTTGGTAAACCCTGCCTCCTCGCTGGTGCTTAATCTCAGCCATTTCAGTCCATAGGCTTGCAAGTGTCATATACTGCTTCTATGGCTCATACGGGACGTCACATCCCATACACGTCAGTAACTTCCGCGCAATCACCAACTCTGCTAAGACCTGGAGAGTGTCAAAGCAGTCCTCCATACATTTCCAGATTTTCCAAGCACTGCTCAGGAGCTTTGTTTATTTACCTTTCTCCACAGACTTTCCAGTTTCCCGGTCCTTCCCCCCTCCCCGACACCATGTGGCATTTTTATGTGGCGATTTTAACGCGGTCCAGCTCGGTCTGCCAAAAAACATATTTATTTCCTCGGTAAAGAAAGAAAAAGTTTTGTTTGCTCTGATCTTAAACTGCTGTGACAGTGATGGGTTCTGACACGGCTACAGTTAACATGGCAAAAGATGTGTGTGTGTGTGTCGGTATGTGTGTGTGTGTAGGGGGGTGGGGGGTGTGAATGCGGAAAGGCCGAGGGGATGAAGATGAAGGGTGTAACACAAGTGCCTATGCCCAAATCCAGAGGAAATGAAAGACGCTCAGGGTGAAAGCGCTTTGGTTGTTGCCGCAGACAAAGACTGTTTTCTTCAGGACCCTGTAAATGTGTGTTTTACATTCAGTTCCACTGAACCTGGACCAGCTCTCAAGAAACCTTATGAGCGATAAAACAAAAGCAAAGGGGGTAGAAATATTTAGAGTTTTATTTTATGTGTTTGTGAGTAAAGCTTTCCAGAAAAGAACATAGGTTGCGGTTAAGGTCAATTTTATGACTATCAAAGTGCTAACACATGTAAAATGAGATTGTTGCTGAAGGCAGGAAACGTGGTCGTGTAATGTAATATGATGTTTTTTTTTTCTCCTCTTCTTCTAGTTCAGGGAAAGATGTTGAGAGACAAATAGTTCAGATTCCCTGCTTCAGAAATTTATCAAACTATGGAGAGTCAGCCTGCATAGCTTGGAAGTGAGGTCAAGCCTTCGCTGCAGCTGCTGCCCGCAAAACACTAACAGATAGCAGGCCTGCCTGTCAATATCATCTCGCTATGTCTTTTTTTTTTGCTTTCTTTTTTTGCTTTCCTTATTTCTCATCAAGATTTTTTTTCCTTAAACTCAAAGTATCCCATGAGTATAATCTCCCCACAGTTGTCTTAGTCCGGAAAAGCTGCATCTGCTGACAGAATTGACCGCACTTGAACTTGACATTCACGAGTAATGAGTCAGTGACCCCCTGCACTGTGCTATCACACTTCCCAACAAGAATGTTATTGTGATGATGGAACACTTTAAGCCGGCATCCACAATTGGCTGGCTGTTTGATTAGCTTTCCCGTAGATATCATGAACGCTGGTTTGTCTCCATCACAGCAGCGACCTTTTCATAATCTTATTTGTGGTTATGTAAGGCACTGATATGTACACCATACTTTAAAAAAAAAAATGAAAACAATTGTTGATTTGTTTTGATTTTTGAGTTTTCGCTGGATTTCCATTGTTGCTCTTTTGACTGTGGCATACAACAGCATAAAATAGGTCAAGTCTGAAATCTGAGTTATTCCATAGGCGCTATCACATGAAGGACTTAACGTGAAATAGGTGACCAACAGGCTGGAAAACAGATGTTACCCAAACGTCATAAATATTGCTGAACTAATGCAGCCAGTCAGGCACTGTAGTGTGCTACTGTAATGCATCACTTTGAATCAGATGATACAATGTGAAATCAGCCCCTTCAGACTCCAGATCCTCCCTTTATCTTCTATGATTGTACATTCTCTTGACTGATTAAAATATATTGTAGTTTCTTTTCTTTCATGTGGTTGTAAATGGAGCAAAATTACTTTCATGAGAGTAAACATACTTTCCTGAGAGTAAACAGAGTTAAATGGTTTTGGTGGGGTTTTTTTGTGTGTTTTTATTGCAGGAAATGGTATGATGATAGTCACAGAAATTGAAATATTTTAAATTATTAATTCATCATTTACAGTGTGCTGAGACAGTCGCTAACAGGGCTCCTAAGTGCTTAATTGCGTAATTGCAGCCACAATAACAACTTATTTGAAAACAATGTACAGCTGACAAACTTTGTACTCACAATACATTATTAAAAAAAAAAAGCTGTAGATGTGGTTGTGGAGTGACAGTGATGTTTTGTCTCTAAGACTGATGGTGCTGCGGTTGCTAAGTGATTGCATTGGTTGGTCATGTGGTTGTAGAGCCACTTATTTTGTGTTTTTGTTGCTTTTGCCTTTCAGTAGAGAGAGACAGAGATAGAAAGTTTGCCTGACACAAACCCAGAATGTCATCTAACATCAACAGGAAGGGCAAAGGTCAACAGTGAACATTACCTAGAAAGAAAGTCTGAATGTATGAATCTTTTGTGGTCAAGTGACGTGAATGGGACTTGAGTCATCCCAGCAAAGTGTGAAGACTTTCATTATGACATTTTACGTGAGAAATTAATATTAAGACCGATTCCTCTGTATCCAAGCTGTATCGCATTACACTAAATAGCAAAACTACAATTCACCACACATACTGATTATTGAATATTATAGCGTTTGGTGAACTCCTTTGAAATGATGAACCTGATGAAAATCTGGATCATATGTATCACATTTTACCTCAAAGCCAGACCTGGAAAGTATATGACTTAGCTGCTCTCTAATACCTCAGGAATTGATGACTTATAATAAGCACAGGAACAAGGAGAGAGTATGTGTGAGTGAGCATTGTGTGCTTTTAAGGTAGAAAAGTGCAAAATAAATGCAGCCCATTCTTCTCAGTATGACTAAATCTATTGTGTGTCCTTGCAGGTGCCTTCATCATCTGTTGGACCCCCGGTCTTGTCATCCTTCTTCTCGACGTCTTCTGCGCCAGCTGCAACGTGCTCACCTACGAAAAGTTCTTCCTGCTTCTCGCCGAGTTCAACTCAGCCATGAACCCTATCATCTACTCCTACCGCGACAAGGAGATGAGCGCCACCTTCAGACAGATCCTGTGCTGCCAGCGGCAAGAAAACGTCAACGGGACGGCGGCGGAGGGCTCCGACCGGTCGGCGTCGTCCATCAACCACACGGTGCTGAGCGGGGGTATTCACCACCATCACCACAATGAACACTCGGTGGTATAAAGCAGGGCTGCTTGAGGGGAGGGGGCGGGGCTTATATCCATGTAGGATACTGACTGAGAGCTGGCTGTGTGAGGAGGTCGAGAGAGACTGTGAACACAACGTGAACTGAAACCAAGTGAAAGATTCGAGAATGAAGATAGATGCTGTGGAGGCGGCGAGCAAAATGAAGACTATAAAAGATGAAGAAAAAAATGAGTAGACTGTCTCTGTGTGGAGGAAGAAGAGTCCAAGATGCGAGGACTGTGATAGGCTGTTAGTATTTTTTTTTGTTTAGTTGTTTATTATTTTCTATTGTGTCAAATGTGTTGTTACGGGCAACATTGATATGAACTATTTAAGTGTAATCTGTGAAATTAAGATCATGCCAGTATAACCCATCCAGTCTTCTAACATTATATCCTGTAGTTGTGATTTTCCGTGATCTGGATTCTCGAGGAAAGGTGAGCTCACATCATTCAGTGAAGCTTCCCTCACATCAACATGAGGATTTTCTTCCAACTGCATCACTTTCAGCTTTTTGCATCTTGACACAGATTTAGAACAGATTTCTTTTTTTTTTTTCATCAAAAAAACAACACTCAGGAAAGTTAACACAACACAGGAAATATCTCCATGATGCGACAATTACAAACTTACGAACAAGCAATTGTTATGGCTAATCATTATTTAACATTAACTTAACAGCCCTGTAGGACTTTCAAAGTCCCTAAATTCATAAAAAATCCCAAGATTTGACAGATGCTTTAAAAACCTTTTGACTTTTTATTTGACTGATTTGACCTCAGTAAGCCATTAATTTTTTGCAGTAGATGAAATATTCATATATAAATGATAATTGACCTTATACCTGAGATACTCTGAGGACTCATTATTCTATTGACCATCTTTGCTCACTAAAATATTTATGTAAATCCACTCCAACAGCTCCATCCATTCACCCAGCTTAAAGAAACACTTAAAGGATTGAAGAGCTGCGAGAAATCCCAAATTGTTTATTTCCCCCTCGAAAAGACAAGTTGTTCCAGTCATACCAAAAGGCAGGGGAGGAGATGTTTGTAGTTTTAGAGCCGGCTCAGAGCCACAGTGTTATGTGGAGAGAAGGTGAAGGTCATTTTTGGTGAGCGTTTACAGACCTCAGATCGTGACATGAAATGTGCTGAGCTGTGTGCCTCTCAGGGTTTTTATCTGCTGTTTTTCTCCGTCCGTGAGGATGGCTGAGAAAAAAGTGGGCGTTTGGGAGGTTAAGTCAATATGAAGGAAAGAAAAAAAGTGTTTATTTCAAGTTGCCCCCGTGATGGCCAGAGAGGAGCGAAATATGTACAGTGAAAACTCCTAAATTAGAATTTGAGTATGATCAGCAAAGTTAACGTTTCAAGTTCAGTGGCTCAAACTATGTAACCATTTTACCACATTTCACAGCACTCAAGAACTGTGCCTTTCCTATTATCTGGAAATGGAGTAAGACACTTTTTGTTGTGACAGTATTATTGGTGATATGAAGTAATGCATGTCCAATCCAATATATGTTTTTGAATAGATGTTTTTTGTTGACTCACTGCCCATAAAGAAGAACACATGTTATACCAATGTTATAACACCATACATTATTTGCTATCTTAGGTTAGCTGACTGGATAACGGTCCAGTACTGTCCAGTTACCCATTAATTTTGAGGCGTAAAAGAAAACAAAACATATTTTTTTCAGGAGCTTGATAGTAAAGAGAAGGGGCAACTCTAAGGCCCGTCCAGTAAGTAGATTTTGTTGTCTCACAAGAAGCTTAACTCTTTTTGAATGCGCCCTACACTGATGTTTACCCCTTATGAAATAGAACCATTATATGTTGTGCCACTCTTACATGTGCACTGACGGTAATATTACAAGTCCACAGTGTATTTCTCGATGAACTAACTCAGAACCAGAGCTGAGCCAATAATGTTTTGTTCCATCCCCACCAGTGCACTCCTTGATGTACGCCTTTAACTTGTGATTCCGTGCCAGCTTATAGGCAGCATGGTGATGCAGCAAACACGCATTGTTCAAAAATAAGGTGCCTGCTCAACATTCAGATGTTACTTGATATTGAATTACTTTTTTTTTTTGGGGTGGGGGGGGGCAGTGCGCATAGACTCCAGTCAGAAATTACCCAATATTCAAGCTGCAGCGATATTGTGCAAGGACGTATAAAGCATGCCACTTTTTGAGAATATTTTAAGCTTTTCACGTGGTGTTTGATGCTGTTTAATCCCCATAGGCTGCCAGTGTACTTGTGACATATTATAAGGCTCTACCACTGCCCTGCATTCGATTTTGTGGTCTCGGGGGTCGACATGAGCAACTATTACAGATTTGCATGTGAAAGGACCTACTGTCTATGTCAAAATGGCAAGAAATGACACGACAAACCACAAATGCATCGTGATAACAATAGGCAAAAAGAATTGGTTGTTATTTGGCATTTGGTGATACCAGGCTGAGTCAAAAGGCTCTTTTCCAGTCAAAATTCCAGTGTCCACAGATTACAGAGTTGGGATTGTCTTTTCCAGCATCGCTATGTGTCACACTCTTATCATCCTGCGAGACAAGCGGGATGACAACTGGTGAGATATTGTCTTTCCTTTTTTCTTTTGATCTTCTGGTTCAGTCTTGCACTAATGGAAACACTGAGAAGAATTCCAAGATAACATCCTGATAGATTTTTTTTTTTTTTTAACATACCTCCAAAGGCTGACCTCACCTGAGCAGTGGCGGCCAGGTGCCACTTATCATTGAACAGCGTACGGCTCTGGATCTAATCCTCCATAATTGACATTCACTGTAACCATTTTCCTAACAAAGTACTGATTCAGGTTATACAGCAAACTAACTAAAATCTCTGTATGCGTTTGTTTACCAGTGTGTCACTCTTTGTATACCAGTGTAAGTATATCTGTACAGTACATATGTATATAAAATATATTATTCAATGTTAATCACCAAAGGGAAAGTGTTCTGTGTGTAAATTTAACTGTGTTATACTCTGTTCAGATGTACTGTAGGATTTTGTTTTTATGCCATGAGCTCTTTTGTATTGTGACCCTAATTAATTTCCTGTAGACACAATTACAGTTATCCACATGTTTGTGACCTAGATGTACAGTTGTGCAGTGCCTTCCAGTTTTTCTCCATATCTTAAGTGTGTCTGTTGCTAATACCGTCTTACAAATGCCTTAGTAGAACAAAAAAAAGTCAGTGTCAGTACTCTTTTGTATAAAGATCTTAATAGATTTTTTCGAAATAATAAAGATACACAACAGCAGAAAAGGATTACATAACACAATTTGGGGCTCTTTTTATTCAAGGAGACATTTCGAGAATTACCAACAAACTGCAAAACCACATAACGCCACTTCCCTTTATGAACCCATGTCAAATGTTCATAAAGGATTCTATTTTTTGCATTTTCTTGCTACATCCTGTTTACTGTATTACAACCGGTTTGGTTATTTCTCAGAACGGCACATCTGATATTTGTATGTGTGGGGTTGGATCATGTGGCAAAGTGTTAACATGTAGCAGCTGGTGGGTGTTGTTGCACTTAAGAATTTTTAGACTGCAAATGTTTCAAAGCTGTATCCACTGACTATACTGTATGTACATTAATGGGGCAACAAGGACCATGCATACAAAGTGAAAGATTGCTTTGAAGTGCCGAAAATCCTCCAATTTAACAAACCAACATATGAGTAGTGTTAGAAAATACGATCTCCATAGTGTCCTTACAGTAGGGGTCAATATTGATGATTGTCCAGCCAGAGACGTGTTGGTATCCAAACCACAATAAAAAACATGAGAACAGACCTGAGTTGTTTGTATGCATTTGTCTTTTTGGAGATTTCAAAAAGTAGCTGATGATATTTGCACTCAGGAGAAAAAATTTCAGGGAATGGAAATTTCCCAACTCAGAAAAAATATTTCTACTTGCTCTGTTCTCAGTCAGACAGGAAGAAGCCCTGCCCTGCAGCCTAAGGTCATGTCAGAGATTCAGGCAATAGATTGTTTGCACGGCTGTTGATATTACTGTCTAACAAAAATAACAATTCTAATTGATTGCAACTTTATTGAATGACCAGTGTGTAGCATTTAATGGCATCTAGTGGCGAAGCTGCAGAATGCAACCCGCTAATTAGCCTCCTCCAATGAAATTCTACACACATAAGAAACGACCATTACCCTCAATGAGTCTGATTGAACGAACAATGACAGGCATACTTTCAATTCTGAGAACAGATTCCTTTTTAATACATTTTCAATGCAGCCCTTGGATTTTGACATGAAGCAGATGCAGTATATTGTGTAATGATGTGTAATATGAGCCCTAAGCTGAGCAGCAGTCTGTTTTTGTAGGAAACATGCATTGTGAGCACGCATGTTAAACGCACACTCTGCTATGTTTATTGTTCCACGGCTTTTGAGTGCTAGGCTCCAGTTGACTGATATATGCTTCCCTGCTTCCTGTTGCTTCCCGCATGAGCCAATCAGACCCCGCGCAGCCACGCCGCGGAGTTCCTCTGTGCTTTCGCTGAGTGAGTGGGATGTTGTATCTTCACGGCAATGTCAGTAACGACACTATCCGTGGTTCCCAGCATGGTTCGATGACTGACAGATATGTCTCCTTGGTCAAGAGTCTTCCTGCATGTGGGCAAATGGTTATTTCAGGAGATGCGACAGAATCAGTAGTGCTGTTGCCAATAAAAATTGACCTGCAGAATTCAATGAGATAGGAAAGGCTGAGCTGCTTGCATGCCAAGCCATCCAGGAATTGCAGAATGTCTGTTGAAACATTTAGAAAATTTCAACACATGAAAAACATCCAGCTTCCTCTGGACTGTTATCAAATTTCTTCGCGGTACTAAAAGAGATTATAGTGACAAAACAGGAAATGATTTTTCAGGCCAGATGCTCTGCTCTCCAAACCCTGAGAGTTGCTCTAAAGTTGCCAGGAAGGTTAGTGAGTCCACTCAGATAAAGCTTTTGTTTGGAGTGGTTAATTTGCTGAAAGAGTGACACTTCCCACTATCTGCAGCAGGATTTTGGGTGCATTGTATCTGCTATGTTGGAGACAAAGGTTGCAAATGGATGAGAACAGGAGGTGGGGACAAAACAAGGGGAGACAAGAGTGGGAAGGAACCGACTGTGACTCCAGATAAGAAAGTATGCAGTGATTAATGAGAGTGATATGGCAATGACTTGTGTTATAGTCCTACAAATTGTCAACATTCTATGGAAAACCAGTGACACACACATCTGCCTTGTTTGTGTTTAAAGTCACTGCCATTCTACAAAGGCAAGCATCACTTTGGGAAAAGAAAAATGAGAAATAGGAGGGAAATAAAGTTAGAAGCTTGAGAGAGACAGGAAGGAGAAAAAACAGTAAATGGATAAAATATAGTGCATGCAGAGAAATGAGTAGGAAGAAAGAAAGTGTGGACAGGGAAGCACACGGGAGGTAGAGGGAGGAAGACGCTTTGATCCACAGTTTAGATCATGGAGAAGAGGGATGGCCGTTCCAAGGCCAAACTCCACACCGCCTATTCCAAACAGTTTACACTGGGCATCCTGGACAGAAACACACTCATCGGGAAACACAGTCAGACTTGGAAACAAACACAGAAATACTCACGAAGGTTTACGAATCCACACGGTTGAGAAGTGCATGCAAAAAAACATCACATAGACAATGTTCTTGCGAAATTCTCCTCCAAAGATGATTCAAACAGCTCCGTTTGACCTAACAGCTGCAGTCGACCCATCTGATCCCTCTTGTGGCGACTAACAGTGCAGCGTCCACCTAGTAAAACGCTCTGTGCACTTCATGTGTCTGTTCACACCTCGGCTCCACTGTTGATGCCGAAAAAAGGCCCTGAAATAATACTGTGGATGCTGTAGGGCACGTGTCATTTGCTGTGGCCATGTCTGTGGATGTGGATTTGTTTTACTGCTGTTCCACACTCTTACCATAAACCCACACCAGATGCGGCAGCAAAGGTGGGGCCACTGGGCCCCATTTAGTCTCTACGAGGTGCGGCAAATCAGAGCCTGAGAGCCGCAATGGAGGCATGAAGTCAGCGATGCCAGCCTATGTGTTCATATGTATAAACAACACTGTTTTTTTATTTGGTTTTTAATTTACAAAAAGAAATTCACTGATATATCCCAAATAAATGAAATAGTGCCCAAATTTTACATACAGTATGTATATGTTCAATAATTATGTTTACTGTACAGAGAAATAGCGTTGATAGTAAGGGTGGCAAATAGTTGGTAGGTAGTGGTAGGGAACCAATAAAATATTAATAATAGTAACATCAACATCACACTGCGTTTAAAAAGAAAAGAAAACATTGTAATTTCTTGCAAACAATATAAATAACATAGCAATGACACAAATGTTGATGACAAAAGCTGTTGCTATTCACACTGCATTGCAGTTTGAATGTAATGCAACCATGACTCAATTGAACAGTATACTTATGATTCTTTATAAAATAGTTATTCATTCAAAATGAGAATATTTTCTTCATTTTTAAAGCAGTGCACTTTCAGACACAGGGAAGAATCCAGGTGATGAAGTTGTCCCCATCTGTAATTAACTCTAGAGAGAAACTCAATAACTTCAAAAGATGTTATCAATGCCCAATAAATAATTAGTCAACCCCGTATTCTGTATCCAATAGTAAAATTAACAAAAACACGGCCCAAACAATAATTGAAAAAAATAATCTACATGATGATGGCAAAGAAAAAATAAAACAAAAATGCCCAAAAATGGAATTGCAAGTCATCTATAAAACAATCAAGAGTAATGGTATAAAGTGATTGTGTGCCACTGTGGAATCAGCAAGGGGTGACGTGATACTGAAGACAATGCAGCATGGACATAGCGAACAACGTCCCTCACACAGCCTCAAAAGACACACTTTATTTAGTCTTTCTAACATTTAGCGGTTGGACCGCTTATTAAAACTGCTTAAAAGCACAGTAACCAATCAACCAAGTCCATCTCTGATGAATGAAGTGTAGTGTTTGCATGTTATCTCAACGGTACATCTGCATGGTTAATGGCTTCCTCCAGGGTCGGGGGTTGGTGTCTGGCAGTGTGCATGCATTCAACCCTTTTCTTTTATGAAGCAGATCTGTCTGATGGTGATCACTCCTCCAATCTAGTCTTCAAAAGTACTTTGGTAATAGCACCAAGCGATAACTCATCAATGTGACATGTGTTTCTAATATGAAAAAGCTTTCCTGAAGAGACAAAGTGGGCACAAATGATGAATATCACTTATACTCTGAACAATCTTTGTTTGCTCAGGCTCAGCGGCAGGGTTCATCTAAAGTGTGTCTTGAGCTGGCGTATCATAAAACAGCCCAGGGTTTCCTTCCGAGGGGACGAACACCTCTAACAGTCAGCCTCTGTGTCAGCGGCCGGGCTTACTGTGCTCTGATGCATGCGCTCCAGTATCCGATGTATACTGCTGAAGCTGGGCCTATCTGATGGGTGTGTGCTCCAGCAAAGCCTCATCAGATTGTACAGCTCCAGGGGGCAGTTCTCAGGGCAGGAGAGGATGTGACCGTCTCTCACATAGTAAATAACCTCCTCGTGACCCATGCCGTAGTACGGCTGCATGCCATGGGAGAAGATCTCCCATAAGACCACACCGTAGGCCCACACGTCCGATTCAGTGGTGTAGCGGTTGTAGAAAATAGACTCTGGGGGCATCCAGCGGATCGGGATGGCGTCATTCTCGTTGGCTTTGTAGTAGTCGGCCGAGTAGATGTTTCTGGAGAGGCCGAAGTCTGCGATCTTCACCACCATCTCCTCCCCGACCAGGCAGTTGCGCGTGGCGAGGTCGCGGTGGACGAACTTCCGCTCTGAGAGGTACGCCATTCCTGCGGCGATCTGCTTGGAAATGGACAGCTGCTCGGTACAGCAGAGAGGACCTGCTTCCTGCTCCGAGGAGAAGCTGCGACCGGACAGGCTGGCTCGGCTGAGGGTGCGGACGGACCGGTTGGGGGATCTTCGGCGTAGGAACTCGTTGAGGTCACCATGGGCCATGTATTCAAACATCAGGCACATGGGTTTTCCCACTGCACACACACCTGTAGACAAACAGCACAGGGATCATTTTAGCTTCATTTTAACTGATGTATTCCCACCCTAAACTTTATTCAAGCTGAGCAAAATGTGTTTCTTCTCTGACAGCTTGAGTCTGGAATAGGTCAATACATATTCCGCCGAGACATAAACAGAGACAAAACCATCTGTGATGTATTCATATTTACACATAGTGGACTCACAGCCTTACATCAGTAGCCATGCATGTTAATGTTTCTAAATCGACCTCTTGTTCATCTCAGCCAGTCTGTGCTGCATGGAAATCTAAAATTGGAAGCGGTATGAATGCGGCTGCACTTCTTCTGAGTAGAACTTGCAAATAACTTTCTGGAAATGTGCAGACTGAGTGTATTTGGCAGCATGAGCTACTACCTCTATATGAAGAAAGAAATTACATCTTGGCATGCAGATTCCTCTGGCGTTTATAGAAGTTTATACTCAATTTTACTTTATTTACTACACACGACATTACGTCTATGAAAGAAGGGCTTTCTGCTTATTTATTTATGCATTCCTGTTTGCCATGTGCACTGCTCAGAGGAATTAGAGCGCACAGTGTTGAGACTGAGCAGCCACAAATAAGATGCACCATCCTGGAAACCTAGCTTCTAACAGATTTTAAAATGCGATGTATAAACTTTAACCTATAAGATCCATGCATGTCCCAGTGTGTCCCATTACAACAAATAGATCAGGCTGGGGTTGGGGAAAATGTGGCCATGAAAACATGGCAACAGAGAGGTGCAGTCAAACTGTGGCAAAAAGATTTCCAACCTTTGATTCACAGTGTGTAATTTTCTGCTGTAAGGAGCCTTCTCGCCAAAACAATAACAAAAGATCCAGTTTGATGACTTTGCGGAGTAGTCTGAGATCATAGAAGTTGCTTGTTCACTCATGTAAAACCAGAATTGCTGACAAATCAGATGGTACTTCAGCTTATTACTTTGCCACATGTATCAATCCATTTTGTCTCCGCTAACTTTGCAGTAGAGTTGTGCACAATTAATTAGGAAAAAAACACACAGCAACCAATAGAAAAACACAGTTGTATAATTTTGAATATATGAAAGAAAAGTGTAGAAGGGAAACATTCGAGACACAGCTCAGGAGCCATTTGCATAAAAAAAACGTTACATATTACATCATTATAAACTGTAAGAAGCTTCTTATTGTGCAGCTGGCAAAAGTAAAAGGCACACTTGCCACTTGAAAAGGGGTTTTTTTTGGAACAATAACACACCAGCGTGGGGCGTTTGGCAAGAGGAGAATGCGTGGAGGTCATGCACAGTTAGCTTGTGTCCTGTGGGTCACCGAGTGGAACAGCTCCCCTGAGGACGTGCTTGGATTACAGCTCCCTGGGGTGTGCATGTGTGCGTATGTGTGTGGTGGCCGTGCGTAAACAGGGCTGCAGTTCGGCGGCGGTAGCCTTGGCTGAAGGTCAGAAGCGGGATAAAAATGTATCCCTTGATCGCTCAATATACAGGACCTCATCTCCCACAGGCAGTGGAATCATTTGCACATGCAAACATATGGCGCCGCTAATCTGGACGCGTGCATGATACCGATGATACATGTATCTTGACACATGATTAGCAGGGCGGTATTATTAGTCAAGAGGGTAATTAGAGGTCAATGAAATAATTCAATCAACTCGGGTTTCATGTGCATCGGGGGCTTTGGTGTTAGTGTGTCGCTCTGCCATGCTAAAAACAGGTCAGAACTGTTCAAAAAAACAATCCATAGTTTGATATGTTTCACTTATTTCCTGCAATGTTGATTTAAACATATTTCACGGGCAATAAAGCCATGAAATGTGCAAAGGTCAACAAGCCAGCAAGGAATAGATGTGTTTACTACTCGTGCCAAACAGAGAATGTATCTCTTAAGTTCTTCCTGCCAGTGCATTTGTATATAAGATGTTTGTATTAGATTAGATAGTCAGCATTAGGGTAGATAAACTTTAATAGGGGACATTTGTTTTACTCAGGACAATAAAAGTGCATTAGTTGTGACGCGGCACTTGTTTACCGGTAAACGGTCTTATCTGTATTTCTAATCGTTTTATAGTAGCAATAGATCAAAGGGAAAAGGCTTCTTTCAGGAAAAAAAAGATAAAGATTCAATTTTGTATTTTAAGCACCTTGTATTGCTATCCTTAAGTTTGATGGATGAGCATGTCTCCATGTTCTCTCCTTTTCTAGCTTCTAGTTCCAACTTTTCTTTCCTTCTCAAACTGCTTCTACTCTCTGCATGTTTTTTCTGGATCTGTTTTTGCACTTTCCTTCTCTCTTCTCTGACCCAGCAGTTGCACAATGTGAAATCCAGCTGGGACGGCAATCTGTTGGGAACCTGGCTTCAGACTGCACGCTGGCTCTCTCACTCTCTCTCTCGCTCTCTCACACACACACACAAACACACTAACCGAGGAGTCGCACGATGTTTGGATGGTCAAATTCCGCCATGAGCGCTGCCTCTCTCTGGAAGTCATTTTGCATGTCAGCCGAGGCTTCTTCCTTCAGCATCTTCACTGCCACCATTGTGAAAGACTCCATTGGCAGCAAGCCTGGTGCTCTGCAATAAACATATTCAAGCAGACGAAGCAAACATGGTCAAGAAGGGCGATTAGCTTTACATAACAACCTTCTACTAAACAATTTTCTATTGCATCAATAAAATAAAAAATATAATGTGGGTTTGGCAGTCTTACCTCACATAGAGGTAAGACAATATGCTACAGTGTGCTCGGATAACCATTCTTTTCCCATAAACTGTAAATGTCAGTCAACTGGAGAAGGAAGACATGCAAAGCCACCATGCAACACACACTTCCTGTGTTGGCTCGCTGGAAGGGCAATCTAAAGTCAGCGTATTGCTTATCAGTGTAGATATGTATAGTGTTCACAAAGACAGTCGTGGAGATCTTCACACAGTCAGTGTAACACACACACACACATAAACACTGGGAAACTATAGATTGATGCCCATCTGTCAGGGAAGAGGATATTTACCCCCCTGCTCTATTTGGGTCCATATGTGTGTGTGTATGTGTCAGGCAGAATGTTCATGTATGGATTTGTGGAATATGACCCTTCACCTCACACTCTCGGAACAAGAATAAGGAAAGACCTCGCGGTCCATCCTTAGGTCCTCAAAAGCAGCATTAAAGAGCCAAAATTCAACCTTTAGAGTTTAAGCTTTGTGCTGGAATGGAATTTCTTGAAATGTGATGGGTGTATATTGCAAAGTGAGAGAGAGTGGCACCGTGTATTATGTTCTCAGGGGTGTCCATATCCTGCGCCATTCCACTTTTCGGTTGAGGGATTACCAGTATAGCCTGAAGGACACCTCTCAGATCTGAAAGGCTACATCTGCTACTGTGAAATGCCACTGACTTCTACTGTGCAGATCTTGCTGTGTGTTCTGTCACTGAACGCCAATTCATCTGTCACGATCTACAAATAGGCATTAAATCTTGACATGGTATTGGAGTAGCAAACAAGAGGGAAACAGTAAGTCGGTGGTTCATTTCCCGGCTGTACTTAATGGGCATTCCAGTGAGCTCCTCACACATCAGTATGTCAATATGAGAAGAAATAGGTGGATTGTGAGCGTAGCATTTTGAATCGTGAATAGATTTATAGGTCTTGTAGGTCTTTGCGGACCACCGTGTTCAGGTCTCTCGTTTTGGTGAAACAACTGATCAGCACGATGCGCCATTGATAGAACAGCTTACTTTCATAACATAATTTCACTACTATGTCTCAGTCGAGACACTGTGCATAATGACTATCTCTGTGCATAATTAAATACTCTAAAAGCAGAAGCACACCCAAAAAATATCTGAGCGCTATCAGTAAGGTTGCATCAGTGTGTTGTAGCAGTAGCATCTTCTGCGGTCAACACACCTATACTGATTTCCACACGCCTTTGCGGAATGTAGTTGTTTCCTTAATTGAGTCTATTGTTTTGAAATTGACATTTCAAAGGCTTTGATGTAACTTTCGAGGGGCATAAATTGAATGAGCCAGTTGATATTTTTGGTGCAGAAAAGTGCTGATAAATCAACTTCTCCACACATAGAAAGATATTCATGACATATTGGAAATGTCAGTCAGTTTTGCTTGTTCCTAATTTGGAATTTAGTCTAACCAGGGGCGCAAGTTGGAGAAATTGGTATCTTGCTGTGAACAGCGTGCAGTGAAACTGACACTTGCGGCAGAGCGCCTTGTGACCCTGCAAATGACGCAGCGTTTCTTGCCGTGAGCCGTGGCCTTGTTTAGCAACCCGGTCCCACCCTGCTCTCTTCCTCTTCCACATCATCACATTAGCCCCTGACAGTGACGATGATGGGGAACGTAATGTCAGTCTATGTGATATCGCAAGCAAACTTCCTGTCCTCGATGACCTCTAAACCATTTTGGCTGGAATAGTCTGTGGGTTTGGATCCTCTCTTTCTAAGTCCTTTTCTTACCGCATCCCTCCTTCTTTTCATCCAATTTCCCAGTTGAATGTACAATGTTAGCTAAGCAAGAGCGTCTTCTCATCTTTGTCTGACTAATCGCTCCATCTTACCTAGCTTGGAAAACCCGTCCAAAGGCCCCCTCTCCGATGTCTCTGACATATTGGATATTATTTCGGGGATACTCTAGAGCCAGGAGCTTGGAGTTCAGCAGCAAAGGAACCCGCTGGTACATGGGGTTGGGATGCAGCCGATCCAGCAGGAGCTCAGATGGAAGAGTTGTCAGTGCTGGGGTCTCCATCACTCTGTGCACACAGACAGGGGGTGAGTATTGGGTGGGCAGAGACAAAGAATTCAGTCTATCTCGCCTTTACCTCTTCCGCTGCCTCCACTGTTTCCTCCGACGGCGGCAGGCGAGGATGATGATTGTGAGAAAGACTGTGGCGGCGAGCGCAGTCAGGATGATAACAATGACAGACATGGAGTAAGCTGGAGATGATATCATGGTGATGGGAGGGAGGCGGGAAACCGGACGGGGGTCCGTTGACTCTGTGTTGACCACGGAGATATAACCTACAAATTGTCAGTTGAGAAAGGGTGGTTGGTTATGCTACGACTGCTGTAATTATTCATTTATTACAAAAATTCAACCTTTTGGTAACACTTTATAATAACTATCTGTTATAACTACTTAATGCATCATTCATTAATTATTAATTAATGCGATATCAATGACATGTTAAGTATTTGCTAACAGTTAGTTAAGGATTTGTGCCTTATAGATTACCAATAGATAATGTATGTCATTGATTATTTACTAAAACTTGGGAATCTCATTTAACGTGCAACATAAAAGTAAAAATGTCTGATTATAACATAATAAACTCTTTGGAGTGACTGAAGACACTGAGCGGCGGCACCTTTTCCACTGCTCTGCTCCCCACACTGCGGCACAGCGCAGTACTCCCAGCGTATGTTGTGATTTGAGGTGTAACACCACGGCTTGTCACTGATTCCTCCTGGGTTCCTGCAATGGTTTTCTGAGTTCTTAAGTTCTGGAATTACATCCACAGACAGGCGGTGCTGGTGGGGAACCTGTGAAAGACCATGAGATATGTACAGGTTTGAAAAGAGCGACAACCCCGAGATTACTGTTTTTTGTCACAGCTATAGAGCCATTACTTCTCTGGTATGATGCTAAAGCTTCCAGGAAGACACATTAAATTCACACTTGAATGACGTAAGTTGGAATATATGCACTTATGACGTCAGAAGAGGATACACTCATGCTATACTTCTGGTGCACCTCATTAAAATAAATGAAAAAATTATTTCCATAGAAAAAAACAGAGCCACATGAGTAGAAATATCTATATAGTTGGGACTGTTCTGTTTCTGGCCATGTAATCTGAAGGGCAATAAAAAGGAACATTCTTAAGGGATCAGTAA
>CAESWR010000719.1:576818-598625 GCA_903171835.1 Mullus surmuletus | reverse complement strand
CCTCTCACCCTCGTCCACCGACGTTACGCTTCACTTCCTTAGGAGTATCCAATCATGGCCTCAAACAGTCACGCACAGCTGACTTACACACATACACAGACACGCTCGCGCAACTCACAGGAAAGAGAAAGATAGGGACTCGCCTGCTATGTATACGTCTGTGCTATAATTATAGAGGCAGTGGCGCTTTTTGGGAATTTGCCCGCCTGTTGCTGCTCGGGAGAGAAATTATTGCAGAAAAGCTTGCGTAGAAGTGTGATATAATAGCAAAGTATATTCATTACTTCTTCCCCCACGTCCAGTTTATTGTTAAAATGTGCCGTTATTATGAAGCTTTAATATTTGTTTTAGAGCAATTGGAGTTGTAAGAAGAGGGGTCAAAGAAACCAAAAATCTAAAAGGCTGATGATGTAATATTTGGTATATTTTGCAACAGCTAATGCTGCATTTCTGTACTGCAATGTTCTTTAGCTCACCCCTCCTATTCGAAAAAAAAAATCTGCAGCTACGGTGGCCTTTGAGGACAAAAGGGAAAAAAGTGCAGACTATTGCCCATGTTCATGGGCAGTATTACGGCAAGTGCGCAGCACTCTGTAAACTCCATAGGTGGCAGCATGATGGCAACCAGTGTTCAGGAGCATTACTGCCACAGGTGGTGTTTAGATGCATTGCTGGCACAAGCTTAAGGTTTGTCCTTTTGAGATACAGTAGAAACAGAGCCGTTTCTTGCTATAGGCTAACTAGGATTAAAATATCCTGTCTTTATCAGAGTATACCAGAGTTCCTTTACCCTCCCCCTTCCCCCCAGACCCCAGGTATTGTTCCCACATAAATTTAGAATTATAGCCATGAAAGACCAGGCTGGACTGTGGTTTTGAGGGTCTGGGGTCAAAGAAGTATCACAGACGTATCACTGATGATGATGTTAAATGGCACAGTGTCCGTATTGAGCAGGAGATAGAGACTACTGATATATGTGGCACGCACATGAATATAGATTTTCAACGGAAATAGCCGGCAGTTAGCTAACCCACCCACCCCATCTTCCATTTAAGGCCCTCCAGACCCCCGGGGTCTTGTTCCCACATTAGCTCAGAATTTCAGCCATGACAGGCCAGGCTCGACAGTGGTTTCAGCAGCAGCTCGCCTGTCCGCACGACACGATGGGAGAGTCGGGAGTAGGCGAGAAGCGAACAGTGCGGGAGTCATGATACTTCATTAAAGTGATACACTCGGCTGATTCCTCACTCCCCTCACCCTTACCCTCACCTCGGTTACCCTTTGCCTCTTGTCTCAATGTGCCTCCCTTTTTCTTTGTACCCTTTTGCTCCCTTCGTTTCCTCCCTACCCGTGCCCCTGTCTTTCATTCCGCTGATGCTTTATTGCTCCACTTTGTCGCATTATGTGTTGCGTTTGATGAAAGCAGAGCATCTCAGAAGGAAAAAGGGCAAAACGAGTCTGTCCTCACATCAGAAAAAAAAGGAGAATCGGTCGTTTTCTCAAATGCCCCAAATGATCTGCACTGCAGTGACCTCTTACAGCCATGTGACTCTAAAATGCTGTCTTTTTTGTTGTAGTCTATTTGTTGTGGTGCCAAAACATCTCTCAGGGAGTACACTGAAGTGAGCTGCTGTTAAATTGAGGGACCTGCCGTGTGCATCCTGTTTACTTCAAAACAAGTCGTTTTGATTCCAACCCACAATCTTCCCCTAACCTTCAACGCAACCCAAGCTCTTCCATGGTGAAACCTGTGGCTTTGGCTGACATACTAATGCTTAGAAAACCATGAAAAGACTCCTCCACCTCTCCCATTTACATCACTTGATGTGCACCTGTACACATTATGTGTTATGTGCACTGAAACTCAAGAGGTTCTTTCACATAGGTGATAGCATTTGTAGAATTTACTTTGGGGAACTTAAGTTTAGGTCTGGCAGTGAATTTTACTGTTTTTTACACAAAATGAAGGGGAAAAGGTGCACGTACCGATGTGAACTGTGAAGAGATACTGAATCAAAATGAATTTGTTTGGGGTTTGCAGCGAGATTGAAAAATGATTTCCGGATTGGTTCATGTGTCTTTTTGGGCTCCATCATCCCCATAATGCAGCACGGCACAGTTAATTTGCCAGTTCTCCATTCCTCTCTGTTGCTTACTCTCTCCGCCCATCTCTTTCAAGAACCCAGTTTAGCCTGGGGAGCATCCCGGCCAGGCTGTCCAAAGATACCCCCCTCCACACACACCACCCTTTCTCTAGTCTGCATTGGCGCTCCACTCTCGGTCCGCCCCCGGGGGGCTCTCTCCACTGAAAACCGCCCGGGCAACGCGCCACGTGACACGTCCATTTGAGAGACGCGCTGGTCCCCATACTTGTGAAAACAACTGCCCCGGAACCAGACAGCGCAACGATAGACAGCAAAGAGACAAGAAAGGGGCGGACGGGGGTGGAAGGATACGAGGAGAGGCCCTGTCTCATAAGGTCACGATGAAGTGAATCCATCATAATAAAAAAAGATTTTTCTAAATAGACACTAAAGACACTAAATTTTGAAAGTCTGTGTAGTAACTGAAATGTGTGCCCTTTTTTTGGCATTTCTTTCAATGCTCTTAAATATGCTGGGGTCCCAAGAGTTAATGGCTGATGAATCTCATAACGCTTGCAAGCATTTATAGATCTCTGACCTTAGAGACATTTTGAGCATTAATATGCCCGGGAGGCACATGCGATGCATTCGCAATGTATTCCGCCCACTGCTTGGAACAGCACAATTCGCTAAACACCCATTTCACCAATGCGCGAGACTACTTTGACGAGGCAGGAGGGGAGAGAACACGTTGTCAGGACGACGAAAAACCAAGCTCAGGCCGATTAAAAAGTGGTGAGGCAGGAGCCAGACAAACAGAAGCGTTTCATGGGTTCAGTGTTTAAAAGTGTTGTCATCGTTCCATCCAGTATTTTCAGTCCTGGGAGCAGCGGGACAAATCACAGCGTCATTGACCTGTCATTGGACACGTTATGAAGAGGCATCGTTTAACGGTGGCCTCTAAAGCTTTTGATCACTCTCCATGAAAGCAGCCACCAGAGAAACGCCCCATATATCACACGGCACATTGTCGGGGTCTGGAGGACAAGAGGACTGTCCCTGTCTCCATCATAAACAAAACAGGAAGGAGGAAATGAGAATTTCTATTTTGCACATAAGGGGATGACTTCATGGCACAATACTGGTTCATTTATTTCCAAATATCAATGGGGGGTTCAAGGTTGTGCTGGCCCAAAACCAGCTGGAGCCAGGATAATTCATTTCACTTCTCTCTTACCGAAAATAAGGCAATATTTAATGGTTGGAAAAAAAAAAAAGACAAATAGGTTCCAGTTTTCTGTGACAAGGAGCAAATAAAATTGCAAGCAAAACCCCAGTTCAGCCGATAATTGTGATGATGACACGTTATCCAAACCACATCTAATAATCTACAAATTTTTGTGGCTGTCTCATCCATTCCCTTCCATTTCTGTGGTTATCAACCCATTAAATGGCCATTATCATTTATTGTCAGTGCGGTTCTAATGTTTCAGATGGAGGTGAACTGCGCAACCAAGTGTGCCAGAGGGCTGCATTTATCTATTCTTATCGTCAATGACGTTAAAGTAAAGCTGGCAATACACAATACACTGATTCTTGTGTCCTATTGTTCACTCCAGAGTTTTCTCAACTTGGAATTCATAATCTGGCCAAACAATTATTGGAAATGTGGGTTTTAAAAAGACACTCTCTTAATGTCACCAACTGGATCAGAGATGTATAGTTGCAGTTGAACGTGATGCTAGAAGGCCCTTCTCTCAGCCTTGTTTAAGTATTAATATCAACGCTAAGCATCAGTTATGTTTATTCCATCTTCTCAGCCATAACTTGATTCACTTTCTTTAAGGTTTCTCATTTAAGTCAATATGCACATTTGAAAAACTCAAGAGAACCTTGTAAATTATGATTCAAATTATCCAGCGAATGGCCTTAAGGACCAGCCCATTCAGTTGTGTATTTTAATTAAAATCTTTTTCTTGAAAAGGGTTATTGATGAAAAGTAATGCTGTTTTATGCAGTTGCCCAATGTACAGGAGAGAAATGGTTTGGTTCAAGGAAAGATTTAAGTTTACTATGCTGTGACCTATAATTTGACCCTCTCTCATCCTGCTAGGTTAGAATAAAAGAGAACCTTGGTTCGCAGTTAGAAATGACAGAGGGGCAATATGAAAAAAGGCAGCTTTGTGTGTCGCTGTCGGCAGAAATTCAAAAATCATCTGATGTCTTCTTTTGCTGTGGTCATATTCTGAACATTACTATGATTGTTTATGGGTAGCTCTGATAACAAACCATTGAACCAACCGGATCACATAATATTACCGTATTACATCAAATATTTGCTCCAGATGACATCTCATTACACATCTGTAACACAATCTGACAACAAGTAACTAATTCAGCTGCAGTGGAAAATATGTGATGAGATTCAAGGTGCAGAAAATGGCGAGGGACAAGAAGCAAACTCAAATCCAAAACATCTGGTGATCTAAGCTGTTTGAGCCCTGTGTTTGAAAAAAGAGCGAGTTGGAGAAGACAAAAAACACAAATGTGATTACACACTGAGCTGTTTCAGACTGTTTCAAAATCGAAAAAACTAGCAGGAAATAAAAGAGAGACTAGTACACCAAATTAACTCCATCCCAGCACTGATTAGGCAATAACATCCTCACGGTTACAGTGGAAGGACATTCTGTAAAGAACAAACCTCTTGCAAGGCTGAAAAATCAATGTATCAAACCAAAATATAGCCTACATTTCTTTTGGCATTTTTTTTATGACAAATCCTTCTGTCAAAACAAAAATATGACCTTTGATGAAGCATTGCACGTTCCTTGTTAAAGTTATTGTTAATAAATAAAGCCTCTAAGAACATGAGCCGTGCATCCACTGCTCGACGAGTAAGAATAGGGTGTATATTATACCACTCATAATTTGGTTAGAGGAAAATTCATTGGCACCAACTACACTGTAATAGGATAGTAATACGGCAATTTAATCAATGTTCTGTCTGACTGTACTTAACTGCTCGCCATAACGACCGCAATTAGAAACACGGCCAATTCCTCCACCACTTCGGGCGAGAAGATCTACTGTAATGAAGGTACATAAGGAGTGTTTGCAACTGAGGTAATGTCTGCCACCCCTACTTCCAGGAAGTCATTTGTAAAGGGACAGGAAGCGGCTGCTAATAATAGAGTTCTCTGCCACATAGAAAACAGCGCAGGAGTTTGGGACTCTGAAAAAAAACAAACAACAAAAAACGTCACGGCGGCGAACTCGCCCCGGCGAGTTGCTTCCCCGGGTGGGGATCTGTTTCCGTATTGCTGAATAAACGAGGCGCCGATTGTGCTGATGAAGACTTGCGCATTAAAATTTAAGCGAGCCGTGTTATTTTAACATCCGACATAAGCATTTTATATAATAAGAGTTTTCATTAGCGTAATGGCCAAAGGCAGAGTGTACGGGTTCGGTCGTGCGACTGATTTGGTTCGTAGCATTTCTCATCTACTGACGTGAGGCTTTCGGCTGGTTAGAGGAAAGTGGAGCTGGAAGTGGCCTGTTGAAGGACTTTTGGCATGGAAAGCACCAACAGCTGGTGGGCGTGCAGCTGTGGGAATGACGAGTGATTACATTACGCGCGGATTCTACAGTGTAAGACAGTCTTACTGTCAATCCCACGAGCGGAGTTTGAGGAGACGGGATAGCAACAGGTGGGAGAGGCCTCATCTTTTGTTTGGGAAATAAACCCACTCCTTGGCTGTCTGACTGGGTTGCCTGATATTTTCCACAGCGTCGCTAAGTGTCGCTAAAGATCACATTGAACACCACATTGGTAACATTTACTCTCGTGGTGCCATAAAGTTTTCCCGCTACAGTGGGAACAAACTTCAGGAAATAGGTATTGCTTCATATTTTGGGGTTGAGATTTGTGCCAGCGTCCAAACTAGTTTTTTCTGTAATCCAAATTACCTTTTTTGAGGGTGCTTTGATTCATATTCTCACAGGCAAGGTAATTCTCTTCAACTCGTGTTCCAAATCCAGCGAAAACATATATCGTTTTTTTTCTTTCAACTACCCTTTTTCAAAACTTCTTCTTACAAAAGCAATCATGTCATTTTGAACATCTGTTACAAGAATCTTTTGCTTGTACATTTTAGAGCTTTCTGTGTTTTCTTTGGAAGAAAAAACTCTGTTGCAAGGGAGTTGCTGATGAAGCAGGACCACCAGCAGCTGCTGCAGAAAGTGAAAGTTAGGGTGTTTGACTACTTTGAGTACTTTGAATGAAAAATGCATTTTGTCTCATTTACATTTTCACTCGTGTCACGTTGTCGTGTCTCTTTGGCGTGTGGTGTATGAGCTAGGAGAGGAGGAGGTGCACTGATGAAGAGGGATATCGTGTTCGTGTATCGTGATCCCCCAAAAGGCATGGGAAAAAAAGGCATCTTTTCATGAACAAACTGGGCAAGTAAAGGCTGTCTGCGGAGGCACTACAGCATCTGCAGGTCAGCAAGAAGAGAGGAAGGAAAAAAAGAATGTTTCTGACAGGTTATTCTGGGCAACTAATTAAAAGGCTATTTAAATGCATATCGGCTCATTGCCTTGCAAGGTGCGAGACATGTCACATGCTGGCATTTAGCCAATAATATAATTGTTTTATTTTATGGATTCATATAGAATAAAAGACATTTTTTTACAGACGAATTAGAAAAATCTTTCAAAAAAAATCTATTAATTTTGATCATGAATTGACGACTGACAAATAACTCAGGAGCCCATAAAATAATCAGCCTTCCCAACTAAATACACATCATAGTTTTATTTTTGTGTATGCAATTGCACAGCTTTTGTTATAGCAGCTGCCACAAAGCAGATGTGTGTGTTTACATGACATGACAAACTAAATAGTGAAGTAAAGAGTGTGTGTGTGTGTGTGTGAGACAATATAATGAAATGCTTTTGGTGAAAATCTGCCGATGGTACATTAATTCTATCTCAGCATAAATGCAACTTGCTAACAGCTAATGATCATCTTGATTGGACCATATGTTTGAATGAGAAACAGACCCCCCCCCCCCCCTTTAAAAGAAAAAGTTTTTGCAGCAGCTTGCTTGGCACTTTCCATAACATTGCACTGAGGGTGATTGTGCACGAAAAGCTTTCCTTCAGCGCAATTACTTGAACTTCAAAACTTCTCTTAACTTTTTTTTAAAGATTAATGAGGTTGTTTATTTCGGTAAGGGAACAGAAACTCATAAAAAACAGTGAAGCGGTGCATTAATCACAACATGAATACCTTGACTAATGAATGTCAGTAGAGGTGCCGTGTTTTACATTTGCTGAACTTATGTGTTTCTTTCTTTCTTCTTCTTTTTTCCAAGGAATTATTAAAAATTGACCCTTTTAAGATAATAGTGTAGGTCACTTGCAGAGTATGCTCAGAGAGTCCTAATGTGTGTTGTGAAGGAGCGAGTATTTCAATTCTTTCAGAATGTTTATGAAAATGTTGAGAACACACAGGACGGTGGTGCTTTAAATAATATTATATGATCATCACTATTTATTTTATTTTGTTTATGTTGTGAATATTTCTATTATTTTTACCATTATTATTTGGAAGTGGGTTAACTATTGACTACTTGTGTAAGGACTAAAATGGTGTGACCAGATAAGTTTCAACTTCCTCTGACTCCTTTTTGAACATGCAAATGACACATTTATTTAGCGCTTTTTTGTTGTTGTTGTTATATTTTCTTCATTTCTGTTTACTTTTGTTCATGCTTTCATTTAGTGCTATATTTAATTATTTGTTCATGTTCAAAATAAAAAGAGAAAGAAAAACAGCAAATGTTTAAATTAATACACACACATGCCCAGATAAAGCACATGCTACTGTAGCACCTGATTCACAAAGCTGCTTCTTGTTTAATGTTGAAACCAGCGTTGTTGTTTGTTGTATGAACATATATATGTTCAAAAGACATGGTGTGGGCATCGGAATCTATCGATCACTCCTCTTATGTGCAGAGTTTGCGAACCAAAATAATAATGATAATAATAATAATAACATGTTGCAAAAAGAGCAAATAACAACTGACCTTTTTTTAGCAAGGATGCGGGGAAGGTGAATTTATCCTCTTTTCTCTGATATTGTGTTTCGCTTTTTCCAAACTCAGACTCAAGGTTATCCCAAGTGTTCTTTCATTCTTTTTTCTTTTTTTATTAAAGTAACAAACACAGTGAAGTGTGGACTGTGGGGGTGACAGTGCCACTTGAGATGAGTGCTAGTGCGTGATAGCCATTTGCTAAAGTGTATGCACGCTGATAACTTCAGAAGCGGTGTGTCACATCCTGGTAAGTGCATTAGTGTGTGTTTTTTTTCCCATTCTATGAAGTAATTGATGCTGTTAAGTTGTTTCTCTGTGGATGGAGCGTTTAGGAGTTCAGTGGAGTGCTGTACAGTGTGTGCCTCCGAACGGTGTTCCTCCCTTGTTGTGTTTTTAATGACATCCGGCTACACGCAGTGATCGCCGCTCAAGTGAGAAACCCGGTGTTGACAGGTTACGACGGAGTTATTGTCGTGTAGTAATAGCCGAAAGCCAGAAACTGATGCCTGTGTAACGGGTGCGGCAAAAGGGATTCGGATGAAAGAGTCCCCCCACCCCTCCTCACCCACCCACCGTGAGGCTCCGGCACCGGTGTTGATTGCTGATGGTGTCTATTCTTAGCACAACCAAGACTGCACGCCTGGTGTGTGGCCGTAGGGGGTATTTTCTACGTGGTCATCTAGAAAAGTTGATTTTGCTGGCAGTAGAGGTCGAACGAGGCAGTGTCGGTGGTCCGGCTCTGGTCTGGCAGCTGCAGGCAGAGCCGTTTCTTGCTATAAGAAAACTCGGCAAATGCTTAGGGCCCCCATACTACCACGGGGCCCCAAAGCTGCATGTTCAGCCTCATCTCATTAAAATGTCCTGTCTTTTATGTAGCTATCTTATGTGTTTAATACACCCTTTAAATGCATAGAAATAAACGTAGGATATAAATAAAATGAACTGCAATGATCCTGTGGCTCGTGTTTTTGTGGCATCATTAGGTCATATTCGTTGGACAGCACTGTCACACAGTTTGTGACACAGCAAGCCGCCGACAGGTATGATGGGAATGATTGACAGCCACCCATCATTTAGCAAGATCAAAACAAACAGTAATGGCATGAAGAAGAAGTTATCTCAGTGTTTAATATAAACACTTTTCTTTGCCTTTTTCCTGATAACCGAAGGAGCTTTGTCTGGGTTAGGAAGCTCCCAAACAGCCATCTTGCTTAGGGCCCCCACCAATCTAGAGACGGCCCTGGCTGCAGGACAGAATTTATCGCCAGTTGCTGCAGGAAGATCGAGCGCTGTGATCAGGTTCTGTGCGTTTTCAAGACGGTTGGCGTCCGTGTTGTCTTGGAGGGCTTTGCATCTCCTGGAAGTCCTCCATCGCTCAATGGCATGGCACACTTCTACTGGTTTCCCACACACTCCTGGAACCCCCTGTCCTTGCTTTCCTTGCATGCACGATGGGGGAATGCGCTGGCTCACTTGAATTACAAGTGCTAACGGAGGGTCCGTCCATTCACACACTTTATTTGTTTTTGCACAAAATCAGTTGTAGCCATCATATCGCACTGGGGGAAGGAAAAATTCCACGTTAAATAATTTAAAAAAAAGCAGGAATAAAAAAGAAAACAAGTCTTCCTATATTTGTCTACAACATAGGGGTTCGTTTTTTGAGGTGTCAGCTCCTGCTGGCCTCCAGAAAGAACAGCTTATCGTTTTTTTCAGACCTCGAAGCCCAGTCGACTTAAATAAGAAAAAGAAAAGTCCATGACCAGAGCACTGAATGTACTGGAGCTGTCATTGTGACAAAAGTCCACAATGTGCCCCCCCCCCACCCCCCACCACCTTTGTAGAATCGTCTCCATGCTGAGAGAGCAGAAACCCGGAGTCAGCAGTACAACATAATAAACAGAGCAGAAGATGAGTCGCCCTTATTTGCATAAGAATTAAAATTATTAGTCAGATGTTCTGTTTATGGAGATTAGCCACTGGTTTTATACAGTTTGATGCAGCAAAACTAATGACAACATCCTATTCCTACACACACACACACACCTTGTACCGAGCTGTGCAATGATGCATTGCGAGTCAAAAATAATTCTCTCAGTCGGTGGGGCTCATCGAGGGGGGATACAAGAGAGGAAGACAGCGAAGGAGATGGAGAGGAATCTATTCCTGTATTGCCGTGGGTTGGCTTGACTTGGCACAGAGAGGCTCTTTGAGTGGGATCAAATAATATTTCCCCTCCCTCGGGGTTGAGACAGGGTCCCCAAACACATCCTACTTTTATCTCAGGCCACACTCCGCAGCCTTTGAGCGTTATCTTTGAGAATACAGGGGGATGACAAGGACTTGAAGAGAGATTGAGATATCCAACATATGTCATGTGTATGTTGGTTTGTGGATTTTGCTTCCCGGTGGATTTGTTTGAAGGTTAGGGCAAAAGGCCTGTGCATTATTGTGTAATCTGATTACTCCCATGCACGTTAACACCACATACACAAACTGTAATTGAAAGAAAAAAGTGCCAGAAATGGTTCTTTCCTCCTTCGGAACATGCTTTCCTCACTAATTCATGGTCTCAATCGCTAGTTTCATGTTTTCTTTAATACATGATGGCCACCTTTTTTTAGAAAAGGGTTTCATCATTTATGTCCTTCTATAAAAGTCAGTTCCATTTTGGAGTTCATCTCAAAGGGGTCGTGTTGCAGCTATCTCTCTGTTTAATATTTTTTTCATTTTGGTGGTTTAATTCCAAACATAAGCAGAGTTTTTTGGTCAGAACAGTAAGAGCTGTGAAGCCGATCCAAAACAAGCATATTTGCCACTCTGATTGAGCAGTTTTCTCCAAAACTTGAAACAAAATGGGTTCGATGAAGAGGAACTATTGTGTGTGGGTTGTAAGCATGTATTCCGCAGGACAATTTGATCATTATAAATCTTCGGAAGCCCACATTCCTGTTTTCAAAGTGATAAAGATACAAGAACATTTCCTTAAAACTCCTGTATGGTGTCAGTAAAGGGGCGATGGATCTGTTCAATGCGATTCAAGCCCTGCCTACATGTTTGCAAGTGAGTGGATCATGTGCGCGCTTTTAACATTCTTCATAACCTTTAATCTTCTTTTCTCAATTCACCAAACTAGAACTACATTCTCTCAGTCAACCAACGGCCACATGCTCATTAAGGGGTTGGGAGACATTTTGAAATTTTATTGCAGCAGTGGGCAGCCCTTGGTTTTCAGAAAGCCCTGGTGACGAAGGATGGATGCCAGTGACCGCGGGAGGTAATGGCACATTTTGTTGTGAGCGGTTTTAAACTCTTACTTTAGCCAGTTTCTTCTATTAGGGGGAAGTAAGGTTGAATTTTCTATTTCTGAATCATGAAAAACAAGAAGGTGGCAGAGGAAGGGTTTTTTTACTTATCATTTTACAGTGTCTTGGAAGGCTTTACATCTCCTGGACGTCCTCCATAGCTCAATGGCATGGCACACTTCTACCGGCGTCCCATCCTCCAGGATTGGGGTGTACGAGAATACTACATGGACCGCATTAAATGGCTGAACGGAGTGCATGTGGCCCGCTGCCCATAGTTTGCCCACCATTGCATGGAATTGAACATTTTGGGGGGGGGGGGGTTTGTCCAGTTTCTGCAGTCAGCTTTTTGCAGTTTTGACTTTCTAATTTGACTTGCATGCCTGCATGTTTTGGGGATCCATAAATCTGAAATAGTTGTTTTTTACTTCCCCGCAACTTCTGCTATCGTCATTTTATCGGCCCCAAAAGTGCATTCTCTGAAACCTAATCTGCCGCCCCTTCTGCCTGATAAGGTACCGGCCCCCCAACCGTTACACCCTCTCGTCCCTGCGCCCCCGCATCACCACCATTCATCATCATCATCATCATCATCATAATCAACATCATCTACACTACATCGATTCAAAAAGTTATTTTCACCACCTTAACCAAAAAGAACCAATCTGACCAAAACCCAACATTGAATTCATGTTGTTTGCTATCTGGGGTAGCCATTAATGAAAAAACTAAAACTTTTTGAAAAGTGAACAAGAAAAAAAAAAAAGAAACACAATGTTCTTTTTATCGCATTAAAAATAATGGAAACAGTTATTTCACCAAGAGTTTGGAGATATCACAGATATTATCGGTTATAACACATTACTTTGTGCGTCCCTATCAGAAAACCACAGGCCTAATCCTGCACAGCCAGAGCCATCAATGTCAGTTTTCTATTAAAAATATTAACTCGGAAATAATTTTAAAAAAGGAAATAATTTGCATTTTTTATTATTTTGAATCAAATGTATTCTTTCATATATCATTCAGTTAGATTGGACTGACATTTGTTTTTACCGCGACCCTAGTTATAGTGCAGCTGAGGTGGACAGAGCGCCGACCTCCGACAAACACAAACGTGTTGCTGAAAAGAATGACATGAGTGCCGGTGGGAGGCAACGGGGGTGACCACCCTCATTTGGAGTCCTCATTCCTGACCGCAGTTGGACAGTTGGAGTTCGAGGGGACCAGCTTTGCCGTCTCATTACGCCGGCAACCAGACATGTGTGGGCAGCGCGTCACCATTCCTCACCTCCCTGTCCCTGTCAGCGGATCTCCCACTCCCTGTCCTCAGACGAACAGCTCGCCTCTTGGAAGCCTCGTCATCCCACCCTCGTCCCCATGTTTTTTCCTTCCTCGTGGGTTAAAAAGACAAGCAGACTAAGTAGCTGTTAAAGATCTAGCGGGCATTTTGGCATCTTTTGGCGTGCGTGTGAGGGAGCGGCTCCGGCGGATTGCATTAGCCTAAGCCTATCGCTAAATTATGCCAGCGTTTCGAGAAGCCCTTGGCAGCGTGGAGAGGCAATTCATCCTGACTAAATGTAGGTTGCCGTGATTTGTGAAGAGTGCTTTGTGGGGAGAGCCTCATGGAGCCAAGAGAAGCTTCAATGAGTCTTTTACCTCAGCCTTCCGAATAAATCACCCCCAAAGTGTCAAAGACCACTTGTGTTTCATCCTGCGCGTATGACGGGGACCGGGACGTTCAATGGATCATCCAGGGCCAGAATTTGAATGAGGGGCAACGGGGGGTGTTTCATATGGACGGCCATCTAACGCCATTGTGGGAACGGCGTCCCTCTCAGGACCTGTCTGAATGTGCCGCGAGCACCGAGGAACTGGGTCAGAACCGGCGCGTTGGCAAGCGAGCAGGGATCCATAGCAGCGCAAGTGAGAGTTAAGTGATTTAGCCAAACATCAGTAAAACATCTTGTTAAAGGGATAGTTCAGATTTTTTGACATCCTCACCATCAATGTGGTTCATCAACAGTGAGTCCCGGCCCAGTTTCGGTGTTGCAGAAAGTAGTTCCGTCTAGTTACTGGGGTCACATAGATAAAGCAAAAGCTTTATGCGGAACTCGACACAAAATGCTACTAAAAGAGTTTACATCACAAATTCTTGGCCGCAAAATAGTCCGACTTTGCAAGAGAGCACTGCGACACGTCTTCTCTCGCGTGGCAGCGGTCTCCTTCCACCTCCAGCTGATAGAAAGGTGCGCAGTGATGTGAAGGGAGGGAAAATAGTACCGGGTGATTGTGGGATCAGGCTTTTGTGGCCAAGATTTCCTGATGCAAATGTATTACTCTTCTGAATGCTTGTTGTTTTGTGGAGCAAAACACTTTGTTCCAGCAACTAGACGGAACTACTTTCTGCAACACTGAAACTGAGCTGGAACTCCGCTCACGGGACGCAGTGGGGGAAAAGCCACTGCTGATGAATGACACTGACAGCGAGGATCTCATACAACTTCATGTCAAAAAATCTGAACTATAACTCTAATGAATTAATTTGGTTTGGAAATTCTAGTCATTTTGTGATCTTTACAACACCGCCGTCACCTTGGAACAAAGGATTTCTGTCGTGCCTTTTCTCTAGAACAAAATTTCACCTTGTTGCAGCATCAAATTGAGACAGCAGGTTGACACGGATTCCCAAATTCTGCTGCCTCACAGTGCTCCGACCGTGTGTTATGCTTTTTTTAGTTTTTTTTCCTCCTCGTATTTGCATTGCTTGTTTTTTTTTTTTACTTTTCTTGACAGGCGCTGTCCTTCCCACTCCATCTGCGATTAAGAAAATGGCCGCAGGCGGAGTCCAACAGGCAGGATTTTTTTCTATTGTTTTTTTCTCCCCCATTGCGTTTGTCAATAGATTTTGTGTCGAAAAAGATAGTTGTTTTCTGCCAACAAGCAGCATATATTTGCTGGCTATAACTTATCATTTTTTTTTTTTTCTAAAAAAACTTAAAAACACCCCAGGGGTCTCCCATGCCAACAAACAACATGCATGTTTGCATGCTCACAAAGCTGATAATGCAAATGCCTGGCTTGCATCCTCGGCGATGCCGTGGTGCCGTGGAAAATCCATCTCCACTGAAGTATAAAGGCCTTCGGAGCACGTCTTGACCCAAAGTCACTCTGCACAACAGATACAAATTTGGGTATAATGAAAGCTCCATCATGAAATGTTGAGAACAGTGAAATAAAAATATCAGTAACACTTTATTTCAGACTACACCTATTCACCATTAACTAGTTGTTTATTGGTATGCAAGTTAGTGACAAATTGGCTCTGTGTTACTCATTACAAGGTACTTATGTACTTATTAATGCCTCATTCTGCATGGCCATATTCTACAACCACGAAGCCATTAACTAAGAGTTTTCCCTCAATAACCTATAACCTATACAATAAAAAAATACATGAAAAAGGCTCTCTCTGAAGGTCGGCGACATACAAATCAAAGAGTGGTTTTAGAAAATTGTTTGTGTGTGTGTGTGCTTAAACCTCCAACCTGACCGCAGGTTCCTGGTTGACATGGTGATGCTGAAATCCATTTCTGCCAGCTCGCGTCCATGGGCTCTCTCCAGTTTGCCTTGCTATTTGTCAGCCGAACATTTCCTGGGGTCATGACTGGCACACCAGCATCACAGCTTAATTACCCAGAAACCTCTGGGAGGAAAAAAAAAAGGCTACGGAACGTATACGCATATATATATGTGTGTATATATATAAATACATATATATACATGTATATATATATAGGCACTCTAATCACTGTCTCTCCACTGCTGGGGGTAATGTGAAAGCCCACCCTCTCCTTCCTGCTTTCACAGTGTCACCGTGCCTTCGGTCCTCGGGGGCGGCTTCTCCATTTCCTGCCTCCTCTGACCTCTCCCGCGTTCGCCTCGCTTCCCTCGAGGAGGCTTCAGTTGGTGGCCTTTCTCCGGGGTGACTGATGGCAGCTCCATAGGCGGACTCAATCCACACTTAATTACCCATAAGCCCCTGTGAGGGCAAATGTGGAGAAAGGGAGGAAAGCCCACCACCATCTTCAGGGCATTTCGGTGCTGCTGCCTCTCGATTGCCGCTGTTTTCACCTGATGTAAAGAAGCCCGATTTTGGAGGAATTCCAGCATAAATATGGTTCAAAGTTGAACCATTGTGAAAAAAAAAAAAATCACTCTGACTCGACACTTCCCCCTTTGGTTATTCCAATGCAACACGACTTCAAACCCGCAGAAGTGTTCCTCTTTACATTTTTAGACAGAACAGCGGGGCCTCCGATCGGTCACAGCTGAGCTTCAATGCCTCTGAGTAACAGAGTTTGTCATGCCCGACACCCAGAATGATATTACGAAAGCAATAGGACGGCGAGAACACTGCAAATCAAAAACCTCATCCGCAGACGACCTTGGGGCTGCGCATATCCACATACGAGAACACTCAGGTCAATTTATAAATTTATTTTCATATAAAAAAGACACTATGAAAACTTTAGAGGACTACTTTGTACAATCTTATGTATCAAAAAGAACAAAAAAAATGAGGGAGAAAAGGGGGGAGGGGCAAGGAATTTCAGGAATAAATCAACTGGAATGTTGGATGGTTGTAGCGGTTGGTAAACACCGAAAGGCTGAAGGGGGGGAAAGGTGAAGGTGAGCACGGTTGCTTTGTGTCGGCCCCCCTGTCGGGAGTTTGCGAATGTCGTTCGCTTGGCGCTTCGCATTTCTTTATGTGCTGCTGGCTTTCAAAAACGCGCCAGAAGGAACCCGCCGGCACCGCGCGACGTTTTCATCTGCATCACGTGTGAGGAAAAGCAAAGACGACCCTCGGAACAAAGAAGAACATCATGGCAGAACGTTGACCGGTCAAACATGTCAGGTGGGCGAGCGGCCCCTCACTCAATGTTATTGACGATGAGCTCACTGCGTTCAAAACATGTACTTCCGCTCATATGATGTACAAGGAAATTCAAGGACAACTTTTTTAAAATTACTCGGAATCAGCCCGATCTTGGGTGATGATTTACCATATGAGAGAAAAGGAACAAAAAGGGCAACTGAATGTTAAAGAACGTCCATTAAAATGCCGTCCCGGCCACTGGCGAGCTGAGATTGTTGGAGGTGTCAACAGAATAACTTTAGCAAATAATACAAGCTTTACTCTGTTTGCAAGCAGCTCTCTCTGCTCTTGGGATGTCTTTTTAAAAAAAAAATTTTACAACAGAAAGGGGGGGAAAGTGCTTTTGTGCAGGATAGCTTCTCAACTCGCTACAGCCACACCGCTCCAAACTGGGCTGTTTTCATCCGCTATCCGCCATTTCCACGCATCTACGCAAGGTCATTTTCAACAGGCAGTTTTTCCAGACGTTATCTTGGGTCTACTTTTGAGAAACACTGAGCTACATCGTATTCTTTTGCCTCCAGTGCCTCGCTCAGGTTTACGCTGCCGTCTTCCAGAAACAACTGGCCTCTCACAAGACCCCCCCCCCCCTGTTTAAGCAGGACTTCCTCTACATGTCAGACACACGGCCGTCTCCGTAGGGATCCTTTTTCCGAGATGTTGTCAGACATTTAGAACAACAGTTCGAACCCGTCAATGAGAAGAGGGGAAAAAAAACAGAGCAAAACAAGCATTTTAGTGGACGCACTTTGACAACAGACAAATACTCCACCGGATTCAACTGCAGCTGTTTGCTTGTTAAAGCGTCCTTGGTCAGCGTTGGAGGAATTTCAACATTTTGTTTGTGTTCTTGAGCTTTAAGACCCAAAGACGTGGGAGAAAGGAGGTTTAATATCCTGGAATTTTCTATCAGTCATGGTCTTTGTTACCGCAAATCATTTATAAGAAGCATGGGAACAAGGATTTGTGCTGGGTGCTTCTTGTTTTTCTAAAATGCTCCTGTTTTTTTTTTCCTTTTTTCTTAAATATATCGTCATAGAAAAGCTAATTTGTGCATTTGAAGGTAAAATACGTTTGCGCTTTAGCTGCAACCGACGACCGCTGTTTTGCCATGTCGGGACGCAGACCCCGAGCCCCCGAGAAGGTCAGGTGAATGTGACCTTAGTCGGGGCGACTCGGGGAGGCAGAGCTACCTCGTTCCTCCGAGAGTCGCGCGGTCGTAGGTTCGTCTATCAGCTGATTAGCTTGAAAGGTTAGAGGGGCCGTGCTCTCGCTTCGCCATCTGCGCTGCGCAGCACCGCTCCCACGTTAGGGATCTTTAAACAGATGGTTCGAGGGCTGCATCGGAAAATGTCAGGACGAATCTCCATCCCCGGATAATTACTGTTTTGAGCACCCCCTCCCTATTTTAATCTGCATCTCTGCAGTGTTATGGATCTCTTTTTTTTTAATGTTTTTCCTTGACGTGCATTTACTTAATTTTCACCCCCCCTAACCCGTTCCTCATTTCTTCCTTCCAGACTGTCGGATCAACGGACGCCACTTTTGAACGCAGCCGCCGAGACTTCTACTGAATTCATCCGGCGCTCCGACACCATCGCCGTGGACAAGGGGAAAAAAAAAGCACTCGTCATCTCCTGGCAGCCGATGCGTGGACGCAGGATGTCAAGCGGGGGTCTCGCTGCCATCGCCTCGTTGCCTTCTAACCTCAGCGACGTCCTTTTCTCTCTTTCTATTTCTGCAAGCGGACTATTTCAGGGGAGGACACGACGGGTACCCGTTTGAACAAGGAATTATAAATGACTGGCTTGCTTTTATAAAGATTTTATGTGTCCTAGCGGCACGGTGCTGGTTGGGAAGCATTAAGCGAGATAAACTGCAGACAAAGACATCAGAGCTTTAAATACATTTTGGGGTTTTCTTAAAGAACATTTTTGGCTCACGTCTTTGTTGCGCGTTATTGGCAGCCAAAGCGTCCTCTGGTCATGAGCTAACAATATTTCCCCGGTAACTAGGAAAGAGCGAGGTAGCAGCTAAACTGATCAATATTTCACCTTAAGCAGTGTGAGCGCATGTTATTGGAAAAAAAAAAAAAAGAAAGAAATGCTAAACAGGCTTTCCACGGACTGTTTGGGCTGAAATGAATGCTGAAATATTTTCTTTTCTGGCATCACAGCGGGGGGGGTGATGTCTGAAATGGATTCAGACACCAAAGTCTTTAAAGGCTTTTATCTCCAAGAATAAGCGGTGTGTGTGTGTGTGTGTGTGTGTGTGTGTGGGAAGGTCAGGGGGGGTAAAAGGTAATCAGTGATGATCGCACTCCATCGTTTTCCTAATGGATGGGTAACATGTGGCACACATGACCTCAGAAAGCAAAGACATGTATGTGTTGCACGCTTCCTAAATCTTTTTTCTTCTTCTTTTTGGAAAGCTTCACAGGGAAATTCTCGCAGGAAATTAAAAAAAATAGATATATATAGATATATAATGAGAAAAAGGCAGCACAAGCGAAAACCAAATCAATTCTTCTTGAACAGTTAGACCATAGAACACAACTCAGTTGGTAGTTATTTGTTTCAATCTTTTTTTTTTTCATTAAAAGTTTCAAACCATAAGGGAGGACATTTTTTTTTTAAACTAAGCCATAGAAAATACACAAAAGGTGGTGCACAATGTTGACACAGAGGATGTGTGAGGAAGGGATGGATGGGACTACTGAACTGGAACCTGAAAAAGCAGAGAGGATGGCACATATCAGTGAGCAGCTCTTCCCCTGACAACCCCCCCCCCCCCAACACCCTCCCCCCAAATCCATCCAAATGAGGAAGAGATAAATAAAAAAAAGACACGCACGTGCGCAAAGAAACGTAAGATTTTTTTTTCCAAAAAAAGCGAAAACTGGGAGACAGAATGATCGTTGTCATTCATTGGAAGGGAAAAGGAAATCAATGAAAGCAGGGTGCCTAGGGGGCTAACAGTGTGAGAAACCTCGGTGAGATTTTTTTTTTCCCCTTTGCTATAAAAAGAACTGAACGGTGCAGAAATATTTCTTTTTTTTTTTTTTTTTTCTGTATTCCCCCTCCCAAATCATCAAACAATTGAAAGAGATTTTCTTTTTTTTTCTTCCAGAATAAAATCAAGACATTTTTTTTCTCAGAAATAAGTTTTCATAGTTTCTTAGTTCATTTAAAAATTCTCTTCACACAGACACGTCGAACCCCTGTTCTATCGTTTCAATAGTCTTTGCGAAAATATAGAGAACAGTCTTCTTTCCGTGTCTGTCCACTGCTGCGGTAAACAAATACAGTATGGGATCCGACAGAGCACATTGCAGGAGACAGGGAGCAGTGTGTGTATGTGTGTGTTAAGGTCTTTGCAGAGTGTATGTGCAGGTCTGCACTCATGTACTTATAAGTTTACCCTTTTTCAAAAGTCCAGTATCTCAGCATGAGCGTGTGTGTATTCAAGTGACTGTGTGTACATCTGTGTGTCTTCACACTTCAGTCTGGAAGTCTCCCTCTGAGGAGTCGGGTGTGTTCGCAGAGGAGGAGTCCCAGTTCTTATTGTGCAGCTCCAGCCGGTCCTTCTGCTCCCCGGGCACGATGGACAGCTCGGGGGTCATGGTTTTGAAGCTGTCCCAGGAGCTTTGGTCCTCCGGGGTGGACTTGTCCTGAGGGAGAAGGAGGAGAAGGGAAACGAGGAATGTGAGGAAAAATTATGAGCAAAAATGTTTTAAAAAGTTAAACTAGGTCTTGGTTGGAATTCTATATTCTTCTAGTAATTATGATAAAAGCAGTCTGACAAGGGAGGGAACAAGAGAAGTTCGATGATCAAGCTGGCTTTCAACAAACCATCTGGTCAGCCAAGTATGTGGGAAAAAAATAGAAACGAGCAACATCCTCAAGGAGCAAAAAGGTCCCAGATTACCTCATATGGATTTTAAGTGAAATATCACTTTCTACTCATCCCACACGTTTTTGCCCAGTGTTTTTTTTCCCGCCCGTTTTCCTCCGAGCCTTTCATCAAGCAGTCTTTGAACAAGCGCAGAGTCGCAGATTTATGAAACAACCTTTCATGAAACCCTCTTTCACATCACCAGATAAACATTGGTGACAGCCAGACACCATTTAATCTGCCGAGGCATCCAGCAGGGTTGGGAGGGTGGGGGGTGACGGGGGTATTATCTAACACTGAGATGTGTACATACATGTATCCCTCCCTGCATTTGATTTATTAATGGTGCTTCATGCATTTTTACAAAATCTAGAGAAGCCACATGATCAGAAAGCTCACCAGGATGCATCATGGCAGGGGGCCTCTATAGTTCTGCCCGAAGATATATTAATATTGACATTCCAAAGTTGTCTTGCGCAAATAGGTGAATAAATTGGATTGCATAATTTTAAATTTCTCTGATCATCTGGCTGCTCATTGTCCAAAATTCTCAACCAAAATCAGTTTGGTGGACAAAGGCTGTGATAAAAAAAACCCAAAAAACTTGTTTCCCTTCAGAAACGTGTACAAACTAGGGCTGTCGCCATATGCCGGTTTCGACGATAATCGTGGTATTAAAAAGTGAAATTTCGATATTGTGTTGTGCAAAATATGCATGATGATAATATTGTGTAAATGATCAGTGCTACTTGAAAACAGCCTACTTTCTGTATGCAGTTGTACAGTCACTGTTTTCATATTGTCTTTACACCACCTAAGACAGGTATTTTGAAGGTATTTTGATTTTAATTAATCACATTTTTGTTGATATCGTTATAATGTCGTTATCGTGACATTTTTTGTCACAATAACCGTGCAGTGAAAATCTGATATTGTGACAGCCCTATTACAAACCATTCCTTTTGCCAGCATGTTTGGCCACTCTACAGATTTGGAAATGATAAATAAACAGTCCGAACAACCCAAACTTCCAGCGAACAAATGTGAGAGACCAGATCTCCAAAAAGCAGCACCACACAGTACATACCTGTTCTCGGGTAAGCTTCTCGTCTCTCTACCATTTAAAGGCTATTTCCTCCGGTCTTTTATTTACTGAGATGATACCCGTCCTCCTTTATCCCCCGCACATTTTCCCAACCAGGAACCTTCCAGATTAACAGATGAAAGCATGAAACCCTCTAGGCTGCAGGTTTGTGATCGCCGCATGTGGTCCGCAGATGTGCCCACCATGCATGTAAAATGCATGTTGGGGGATTAACTAAAAGCGGAATTAGAGGTAGCATTATGCATCAGATAAGGGCCATTATTCAAATCGCTCTCGTTATCTCGGCAAGTTTAATGATTTCAGAGATAAGGGCTTGGGAGACATGAGGGATTGCTTGCCAAGATGGCCTTTGGTGGTGGGAAAACTTAAAAAGACA
>CAESWR010000719.1:555362-576783 GCA_903171835.1 Mullus surmuletus | reverse complement strand
GACTACGTGTGGTTCTTTCAACAGACATGATGGACCCGGTTTGCAGCGCTGCTTTTTTGGAACTGCATGCACGTGCGGCTGAATATTCATGTTCTCAACGAGCAATCTGACGGTGAATATTCAGGGGATGCCCAGAGCATCTTGCAGAACGACACCTCCGATGATAAGCACTTAGAAGAAGTATACCCGGCGAAGGAGCCCGTATTCTCTAAAACCGATTGTCGCCGACTTCCCTCTGTGTTTGCTTTGGCTGCTCATAATCACGGGCGCCGCCGCATCTGCATTCGCCTCCGTCTCCGAGCGACGCAGCTATCTCCCTCAACTTCTTTCATTTAATTTTCTCGACATTCTTCCTCCGCGGCCCTTTATTCCGCAAGACTAAAGCACACATGTAACTCTCTTTGAGCAACGCGCACCCTCGGTCCCCGTCTATCTCATCATCTGAGACACACACACACATACACACAGACACACACACAGACAGAGACACACGCACATCATTGATCTGCAGTAGTGCAGCACTCCCCTTTCCCTTTCACCGCCGAGCACTGTGATGATCGTCGCCAGGAGCGCTAGGGGGCAATATCTGCCTGATTATCATTCTCCCTGCGTCACAGCCTGACAGTTGGTAAAATGAATACAAAAGGCATAATCTGGGAGCCAATTTGCATGCTAAATGCTGGCGAAGGAACATTTTGTAATGCAGGAGTGTGCGTAATGCTGCAGTTAAGCTCAACTTTATCCCTGGGAGACTAGTCTAACACGATTGGGCTGCTACTGCGTGTCTATCCATTCCCTCTCGCCATCTATGCCTGCCTCCATCCCTCCTTGCCCCAAAGCCCCCCATCTCATCCCTCTCTCCATTTTTTATTTTTTTTTCCCACCCCTTCTGCCTCTCTCTCTCTCTCCCTCTCTCCGCCAGGAACCCCTCTACTTACACTGGATGAGTTCTTTTCACCTCCAGCAGACGAAATGCTCCATCGCTTTTCCCTCTGTGGCAATGAAATGGGAGGGGAGAAGACAAGGAGGAAAAGAGGAGAGGAGTGAAAGAAAAAAAAAGAAAAGAGAGAAGAGGGGAGGGAGGGAGGCAGGGAGGGGGGGGGGGGGATCACAGTCACTGACAACTCTGCCCCTGAAACAGTGCTGCTTGTTCCCGCACCTTCTGCAGGTGACCGGCTTTCGTGTTTACACCTCACGTCCCTCACTCGCTCTTAGTCACCCCCCCCACCCGCCCCCCCACCCCCTCCCACCCTAGAAGCTCCCAAATGTAACACACATACAGGCACACATGGACAGAAACAGCTCCAACGCTGCACACACGGTGATCCGACACGCGATGTCAGCTTGGTTATACACAGATAATCGAACCGTGCTGGACAGGGGAGCGGGTTTAACACCCCGGACCGTCAAAGCTTAGAGGAGATCAGAGGAAGTTTGGAAGATTTTACATGCTACACTCTAACAACTGCGATTAAGAAATAAAAATAAAAAAATGGCTGAAAGGATGGCGAGAGGGCAAGAAAGTGATCAGACTCTAAAAGCGGCGACTACTACTGTGCAGCGCTAGAGGCTTTGCTGCTCTCTAAATAACAGTGAAAGAGAACCGCTAATGTAATATTAGTGCATGGAAATGCTATTTACAACTATATTATTGATTTTTTTTATATGATACGTGCTAACACAGCATGTAAAATTGCTCAAAGCGCATACAATAACAGAGACACTGATAGCTCTGCGAGTTCAGCCTTGGGCGTTGACACATGAAATCCCCCCTGCTGTGTCTCACCACTGTTTTATCTGTTTATCTATTTTTTTTTTTTCTTTATTTTCAAGAAAGTCTCCTCTGCGTGGTGGCTCCAGAGTTTTCTTTGTGAGCTAGACAGGGTCTGGGCTAATGATGAGTGCAGCACTGTTGGCTCAAAATAATACTATTGTATATGTCTCGTAGTCTGCTTTCGGCAGCTGTTTTTAATGGATCTGCTTTTCTACAGTACATGTGTGATATATCAGCTATGAAACCCAACGACACAAATCTGAACAGCCACGCCTTTCCACATTAGACATCTACTGTTTGATACACTGACTAGGATTTATCCTGGTAGAAATGTACTATGGCTAACACAAATTTGAAAGATTTGATCAGTTTATAGGTATCAGATTTATGGTGCAGATAAACAAGTAGTTCATACATAAATGTATCGTTTTTAAATTATTATTAAAAACAATATTATTATTAATTCTTTCATTTCTATGTTTGCATGCAATTGTTTTTAGCCATTGATTTAAATAAACGAAAATGGGTTAAGCGGGGACGAGGGCCATAAAACAATTAGAATCCGAATTGCTTTATTGATCCCGCAGATACATTTTTACATCTTAATTATATATCACAAGAGACATAATTTTTAGCCTGCTTGCAGATTGGGGACTCCTCAATTGGAGAGAAAAAAGAAATCCTCACCAAGAATCCAGATTAAACAACAATTTGCTTTTGGTTTACATGTCGAAATGGACACATACCAGTCTGCTGCCTCACTCCTCTTCTGGTCAGTTCCAATTATCAGTAGGTAGTAAGAGGCTTCAAATCTGTGCCTCATTAACATTCAAAGCATCAAACGCGATGGAATAATTAACCCATGAAAAGCAGTTTCCGCGTCACCACCGCTTTTAACGGAACCAGTCACACGAGCAGTAATTTGCTGACACCTCAACAATGTCAAGCATTTTAGCAATTCACACAAAGTGCTGCAATTTTAAGCAATACGAAGCACTATCCTCAACTATTGCGGGCACAGCAGGGGGGAGAGGGGGACTTGTCAACACAAGCACAAGATCCCCAAAATACTTCAAAGTCACGATAGCAGAAATTTGCAACACTTGAAGAAACAAAACCAAGCTGTGTTGTCTGAGGATAGTATGCCAGAAGCTGCAAACATGACACACGGTTAAACAAAGAGTTCGTAGGGGGATTTAGAAGGAAAGCAACATTCTAGAGAAGATGCTACTACACAAATATCTAAAGCCATCTTGAGAAGTCTCCGCGAGTGTTTGGTGGATGAAGCCCACCGCCGCTCTTCAAGACCACGGAGTGTAAAACCCTCCGTGTGTGAGGGTGAACAGTGCAGCACACCGCCTTTGGGGAAATGATGTGGGAAGACAGAGGGGTAGTGGGGTGAGTGGGTTAACTTTACCTTTGTTGACGTGGACGCCCGTGGCTCTGCTGACTGTCTGGCTATATTCAAACTGGGACATGACAACAAGCATACGGCACAAGACCCCGCCAGCCAACAAAAGGACACAAAACGGGGGACAAGCAAAAAAAACAAAACAAAACAAAAAGCAGAAATCAATAAAGTGTTATCAGTAAGGCAAATAAAACACATGCACTAAGTGTGAGGGTCACAGCACAGAAACTTAAATGACATTGTGTTTTAATTTAACATGAACAAAATGAAAGTAACATCAAGCAATGCAAGAGCAGGCTGAGTGGATACCAGAAGATGATTTGTTTCCAGCTGTCAGTGGACTTTGTGACACCAGATCTGGATTAGTTACATCTTATCCTCAAGATAATGATAGAATTGAGATTGCAGTCGGAAATGGCATAATCTATCAGGGGAGGGGTGGGGGTGGGGGGGCGGGGCAGGGGGGGAGAATGAAAATAGGCTAACTGGGCATAGCGGTCTTTAACATCATTTACCCCTTAGCTGGGAAGGAATCTGTGTCACAAATAATAAGGCCCCTTCAAAGGCTCCAAATCCGAAGAATGTAGGGCAAATAAATTCCATTAGTGCAACACATTGCAAACAAACGAGCAATCAGACACACAGCCTCGGTCCGCCGCTGTCTGAGTCCGGGTAATGTGGCGAGATGCGATCCAAGGCCGGCGTTTGCCGCGGTGAAAAACAGCCCCGGCCACTGATTCGGCCCTTTTCACCTCCCTTTAATTGGCCCAAGGACACTAAATGAGCTAAATTAGTATTGTGGCTGTTGGTGCACGAAGCCAGTGTTAGGCTTGTTCCGCCTGGGCTAACCGTCTTCTAATTAGGAACCACTGATAGACCCAGTGTGTTCGAGCTACACTCCGCTAGCTTTCAGTTTTCATGGGCAATTTGTGTGGCCGGATGAAAACAGTCGAGTATATACTCAGTGCGGAGAACCGGAGGGGGTGTCAGGGGGGTGGGGGTGAAGAAATAAATTAAAAAACAACCTAATGAGAGAAATTAATTATTCAATTAATGTGCCTCAAATGTGCCACAGAGGGCTGAGTTTATAGGGAGAAATGGGAAAATGAGGGAGACGGCGAGATAGAAAATGTCAAGCCGTGAGGACGAATAGAGGAGAGAGTGAGATATGAAGAGAGAAGAAGAGGGGAGGACTTGCTTTATTGCTGGAATGTGAAATTGAAGCCCCTTAGCTTAATGCCAGCAAATTGACTAACGTGGGGCCTGCAGGGTTTTTTTTTTTTTCTGCAAGTACAGCCGGATTGCCTGCACTGACTCAACAATAGTCATTTACATTCACATGTTTTCGTGTTTGAAGCATATTGTGAGTGGAACTACCCTCCAGTTGCCAAATAACATAACTGAGGATAAGTTTGGATGCATAAAACACCCCCCACTCACATACCCTCTGTCCTCCCTCCCGAGGTCGTACTTCTTCAAATGGAGGAACTTTCTTAGACCGTACCACAATACATCTCTGCATGCTCACTGCATCGGGAATTCATCACACAATAGAGAAGTGGGCTTCCTTGTCTCCATCCTGCTCCGACTCCTCACTGTCTATTTGCAGAGGCAAGCCACTTCATTTAATCAAAAACGCAGCAGACAACGGGATGGAAATATATCCGTTTGAGATTCAAAATGCATCAGCTGTGCCATAATGCGGTGGAAACACTTCCTTTCTCCCTCTCTGTCTTACACACACATCGATACACCAGTACACACACACACACACAGAGTTGTTTTTCTATCAATTTTGGAGGACATAACTTTCATAATCTAATAGCCTCAACACTGTAACAGCTTTCGGCACTTTGACCACTTCGCTTCTGCGACAGTCGCAGCGTTTCCTCCATCTCGATTCGGCCAAAACTGCCAAAAAGCCCAGTGTGAGCTTTCAACATATTGCTAAGCTAATTCAACTGTTTGCTTTTTGTTTTAGGTAAGAAATGTAGCAAAAATCCACATTGTGGTGTCAGCCAAAAACCGACTACTATATAAATCCATTGTAACATTACTCGGTCCCGTCTACCTTGTCTTGCAAAATACAGCGATGAGACTGTTAACTAAAAAAGAAGTCAGCCCAAATCTCACTCCCCTTCACTGCCTTCAAGCAAAACACTGCATTTATTTGAGAGTTTCACATACCAAGTCTCCGAATGGATGCATAGAGGAAAGGTGCTGAGGACCGTTTCTCCTTGTCAACCACATTGTTTATTTGATTTCATACTCATACTGTGGTAGTCTGATGCTGGAATTATCTCACTCAATCACATAAGATCCACTGAATTTGTGAATTCAGTGGATTTTCTGCATTTCTATGAAGCCTCTTTGTGACTGTGGAGCACAACATAAACTGACACCATGTCTTTTCCAATGGAGCCCTGGCCAAGGCTGCAGGCAGTGCCACGTTCTAGACAGGGTTAAGACCTCTGGAGAGGATAGACACCAACAGCGCCACGGTTATGGGATGGGGGGGTCAAGATGCTGTTCTAAATGCAAACATGACCGTAGACCCAGATGCCAGTTCTTTGCTACATCCAACTTTGCATGACCTCACTGACTTGGTTTGTCCTCTGCCTCCAATCCAAAGACTCCATCCCTCTGCTGGCCGTACGGTCCAAGATCATCAGTACACTTTCCTTCCCCATTGAAAACAAATTCCACATTACATCCACTTAAATGTAGTGTTTCACAAGTATTACCCATGACATATAAAACTCTCCTGGGGGGCAGACAAGTGTACAAGTGTACACATTTGTAGTGCAAAACACTTGATTTAAGGTCAGCAACCGTTGTTGTGATGTCAACAGAACTAAATACAAACTAACATGGGCACGCGGGAATCTGGTAGGTAGCACGTAGTGTGTAGGACGAAGAGTGTAACGCTGCATTATATATGCATACAAATGTTGAAAAAGGCCAGGCAGGGGTATATATTGGTATCGCAGTCTGCAAGTGACCTTTGTTAGCCATAGTTTACTAGTTGGGTATTTTGCCAAGTTGATTGCAAAGGTCATGCATATTATTTTGAAAAATAACGGCACGCATTCTCATTGTGAGTCTATCGGAATAGCTAAACTTACCGCAGCAGCCAAATAGAAAAGACAGACAGTTATTTGTAACAATGAGGTTCATGGAGAGTCCTGTCATACAGTGCCCACCAAACTCTGCCCACTTCTATCTGGATGTTGCCTGTTCTTTTCCAATGAGCAGTAATCCCTCAGATAATTGTGGTAAATATTGAGTTTTCCAATCGGTCGCATACAGTACAGAAAACAAAGACTTGGAACAGTGAAAGCTGGTGGCATGGACAAAAAGGGACAAGAAAAGCAGAAATCAAGAGATATGCAGATTCAATCAGTGATGCCCTAAATCATTTTAAGTCTGGTGCACTTACACAGAAAATTAGAAAAGCGGAGGAAGAAAAACAGTTTATGTCGCTGTCTGGAACATCATCTGGTATCCACTCACCTCCTCAACACAGCCAACACACAGTCCTACCTTTTCAGTGACGTATAACGGGTCAGGTCTCCTATGACCTCATAAGCCTATGTGATATTTCTGAGACTCTAAGCACCCATACAAAGCACATCATGTTTTGCCCTCTTTAGTGCCAATGATCAGGTTTATGGCCAGAATATCATGGTTTATGAGGTGAATATAAATCTGTTTGGATGGGTCATTGTTTTTATGAACTGTTTTATCACTGGTTTAGAGTGGTTAGCTCATATGGTTTAATTCAAAGGGATTCTGTGTATGGGTGGTCACACCACAGAAGAGCGGTGTCACGGTAATAAAAACCCCAACGAACAACGAAACAGCCGTTATGTTTTGTCTCGAATGGTGAATCCAGTCCTCCATCAGAACGCCTTACAAACCTAAGTCCTGGGTCGCCTGTGTCAATATGGATTTGTGCAGGCGCTGATGGAAGAAGGTGGATCAGCATTCCTCACATAAATGCAAGAACACAAGGACTACACGCCGTGATGCACTGAACTCTTACACCACCACACTACAAGGGGACCACCGAGTGCTTCGGTTCATCAAATAGTCACTTCACAATGAGACAGCACTGGTAGGTAGCATAGATGAGCAGCTACATGGTATTGACTTGAATGTTTGACACTGTCTGTGTTTCTGTAGTTATAGCACACAATTAAATCAGAAACTCTGACTTTATCACATGTACACTGATAGTTAATGATATTTGGGAGTCCATTTTTTGTCTGCATGGAGCATGTGGGGTCAACTATGTAGGCCCGCTGCATAACAATCTACATATCTTGTGTTACAAGAGGTAGAATGTGCAAAGCTTAAGTAAAAAGTTCCATGAACATATCAGAGTACTGACTGAAATCTCAGCTTTTAACTTTGAAAGAAGTAACCTTTCAATGTGTTGCATTGTCTCAGTTTAAGATAATGTTGAACAAGGGTCTTCAATACGATATATTGCAAAAAAACCCACTGAGGCTTAGGAAGTATTTACATGCATAATTACTTTCATTTAGTCTATGGTGTCATATAGTCAGCCAGACATTCTATTTATTTTTGAAAAAAATTGCCCTCACTCCAAATCCTATGCACGTGCACTGTTTGAACATATGATACAATCCAAACCTCGCAGACCTGCTGTGCCGCCCACTGTTTGGCGGAGAGATGGTTTAGCGTGGGATCAGTTTCATGTGAAATGTGTACTTGAGCAGCGCAGAAACAAGCACACAGTGGCAAACCATGAGATGCATACAGTGACATGTAGTGCATCAGCACACAGAGCTACTTTAGAGTGAGTTAGAGGGGCTCTACTGCACAAGGTTTATGTGGGGTTTAGATCGTCTTACGTTGACTCTCTTTGTAAACCAGTGATGCTCTGCGCACTAGTGATGGCTCTGTGTTGTGCCTCGGCGGTGGGGGAGGGGGGACCTGTCATGGGTGAATTCGGGCCGCATGGGTTAAAGAAAAAGGTTACAGGATGTTTAATTGTCGGGTTATAACACTGTTTAGGCACTTTAGTGTGGTTGACCCACCTTTGAAATCATGAGGCAGATAAAGAAATTAGATGTAGAAGTAGATTGTTTTTTCTTCTAGTTTTTCTTTTTATAGCTCACTTCAACAATATGTTGGGTGAACTTCAGTGAGACCTTGTGAGATGCAATAAAATCCTTGTGAGATGCAATTATGCTTCTATTAAGTCCTATCACTCATCTCATCACATGTGTGAGAATCCTTGACGGTCTCTGCCATGTGGCATAGAAAGAAGGTTATTAAAATTAGTATGAAATTATTATAGCGTATCTCAAACAGTAATTGCCTCAGAAACATATGGATCTTTGACATAAAGCTGATAAACATAGAAAAAAAAGCAAACACATTTACTAATAACTATGACCACACACAGTGGCAAGACTCCACACACATAGGCGCTCCAGTATTCGAGCGGCACCCACACCCACACCCACACAGACACACACGCGTCTCATCTCCATAATTACTGTATAGTCAGCATGTCCGTGTCTGGGGGTGACTCTCAAAGTGAGATGTTGACAACAGCAGAGCTGAATTCAAGCTGGGTCCTGTCAAAGGCCTGACACTGATAGCATTATCCATGTAATTATTCATAGTTAAGTGAACTGCCTACTTACTTTTAACATAATGGATTTGGATGAGTAAGCCATATCTGCCCTGCCCTTTCATTTCGTAACTTATATGATGTCACCAACCCAGAGGAAACCTGCATTTAAATGTCTTAATTAGCTTAAGTATTATTTGTGACCACCTTTCAGTGCTGATCTTTTTTTTTTTTTTACACTTGAGCGTAATCTCAGAGCACACCTGAGCTCCCTCTGTGGCGCATTAGCATGCTGCAGCGCCAACTGTTAAGAGCCATCAACTTCTAATATAGGGCTCATGCCTCTGTAAGCGTCCTGCCATTTTTCTTCTCTTCCATGAAATATTTGCTCGCCGTTAACGATCGGGGAGGGGGCAAACGCTTCTGAAAATCTTGATCAAGACGTTCAGCAAATGAGGAGTGAAGGAAAAGGCCGTGGGTCTGCCATTGGGAAATGCCAGGGTGTTTTGCCTGTGTGTGTATGCGTGCGTGTGTGTGTTTGTGTACGTGGCATGGTGAATATGAGAGATGTCAGCCTAGCCTCTGTTCCTCCACAGGCGGTGTAAATTAGATGTGAACCAGCATGCCGTCGATGCCAGGGGAAAGTACACCTATCAAGGCTCACTAACTCATCACGGCTCCACGCACTAACGCTTCGCAGATGAGAGGAGTGCAAACCTGCGCGCGTGTGTTTAAATCTTAATGAAACTGGCCCTCTGAAGGTCAGCGCTGAGCGAGTGGGGGGACTCTTTCGTCTGCCACTAATGGGGTATTAATGATTCAAAGGCGCTTCCGTGTCTCGCGTGCACAGGTGCCCACCCAAGCACCCTACTGACACACCCAACCACTCACACAGACATACAGATGTGTACTGTATTTGCAACACATAAAGAATGAATACTATCTAACAAACACCACGTGTAATAGACATTTGTGAAAAGTGATGTGTTGAGGTGATTCAGTGAACGTGCAAAATAAAATTCACAGGTCTTTAATTGCAGAATCCCAACTTTTGCAACTGGCAGTGAGGCTATTGCTTCCGTCACAGACTTTGCAGTCATGTTTTGGCAGGTATAAGCCGGACAGCAAACCACCAGTAAGATTGAATGCACTCTAAATAAAATAATAAATAAATAGATAAAAAAATGTCTGCAAATGACTACGCCTGTTATGAGGTTGGTATTGTTAGATTCTCTAATGATGTGCTAATAGGTTCTAGTCACATTACATTCAAGTCTCCTTGTTAGAGCAAACCATTTTCCGCCTCTTTCAAGCAACAATCTGCTGTAGAAAAGACGCCGTAATGAATAAAAGCATCTCATGTTTGCAAATGACTGGAGGCCTTTCTTCAGAATTTTCATGACTAATCATCTGCTGCATTCATGAATAATTGCAGTGTCACCCTTGTGTTGGTGGTGCAAGCACTGGCCATTTCTGTAAAATTCAGCATCTGCACGCTTGCAATTTTGATGTGCACAGAACCTGTTTTGTCTGTAGTGTCATTTTTGGGGGTTTTCAAAAGGAGTGGCGGTGTGAGGTGGTGAGGATGAGGGTGGGGTGGGGGGTTGCATTCGTACAGCGGGTTCCCATACCCGCCTCTGGGCAATGGTCTTACCTTGAATGTGGACATGGCTGGGTCCCTGCTATACCTGTCTATGGTGTGGAACTTGGACGAGTGGTTGAGCTCATGGTACAGCTCAGAATGTCTTTTGCGAGTGTGCATCACTTTCTGGAAGGGAAGAAAGGAAGGGACACCAAAAATGAACCAAATAAGACCAAAAAAAAAAAGACAAACAAACAAAAAAAAAAGAAAGGGGCAGGCAGGGGTGGAATGGGGAGAGGAGGGTAGAGAGGCTGTGGGGCTGCAGTGATGCCAGCCATGAGGAAGGGTTAGAGAGGGACACCGACAGATCGATCGATAGCTGGCTCATGCTCATACATCATCCACTTCCAGAGTTTTTAAGAATTTGGCAACTGGGGAGTGCTGCAGAGGAGTCTTTAAGTGAAAATTTGGTGAGAGTGACTGACGGAAAGCCCACTGTTATAGACCCTTTGTTGCACTTAATTCAAGATTTCGTCTAATTCATTCGACATCTAACAGGAGCCAGGAGTTTAAGCCTCGGCCCACTGAGAGGGCGTTTGACAAATATCGTCTTTCCTGTGTTCTCGAGATGTCTGTCGGGTGGTAAAATCCATATCTTAAATTTGCTGACAGCAAACCGCATTTGTCAGTGCCACTGCTATCGCGTCTCCGCGCTAATAGGTAGTGCCGGGCTGCTCGGCGGTGGCTAATCGTCAAAGCAGCTCGCAAGGTTGAAAGTGACACGGGGGCAAAGTGCCAGCACTAACACCCGCACACTCGCCGGCCAGGACTGGCACTTAAACGCTGGCTCTAATTACTTCAGAGTGGGCACTCTCATCTAAGAAGGCGCTACTATTTTCTTATCTTTACTTTCCAAAATAAAAATATCCACCTCCACAAAGTCTTTAGCAAAGTGTTACCTTTCTTCAAGTCTATGTTTGATCCCCCATGGTACGATAGGAAAACAAAACGTCGACTGAAAAAAAATCTATTTTCTGTGACATAAAACTCAATTACAGGAATGAAAAAGGGGAAAAGAATGGATTAAGATGGATTTACCTTCCATTAAACCATGGAAGTGTACACCTCCACATTTTAGTGCTTCTTCTTTGTCAACCTCTTTTTCAAAAGCCAGCGAATGAGAAGAGTTGACTTCCAGAGCCAATATCCTTGTTCATGCAGCGGCCACTAATGACTCTCCAGTAAAATTGCCAGTTGAGTAAAATGACCAGCCTGTTAGTAGCTTGTCATCACACACACACCTGGTAGAAAATGTCCTCCGTGGTGGGATGTGAATGTCCAGTCTTTAAAACTTGTCTGAAATAACTCATAAAACAAGGCGGCGCCACAATTGGTTTGGTTTTATGGCGATTTGTGCCGTAAAGGATTACTCGCTAGAGACTGGAGATTCACGGGACACCCAGGTCATTGGATGGAGAGCACGCCTATGACACAGACATACTCACACACTGCCAAACCATGTCGTTCCAACAGATATAACCAGCCAGTCAACTACGGCCACACCAGTGTTGACCTAGATCTCAGCTACTAGTGTTCATTCAGACACAGGAAGCACTCTACTTTGCTGTTTCTTTAACCAGGACTCCCACTGCGACAGGACAACATCATTTGGTTGACTTGTGCATATCAGTGGGATGTTTGCGATTTCATGACTATAATTTCTTTGCAGAATAAATCAATTGATAAAAACAGATAAAAGCGAGGGACATATATAAGGGCGTTGTTGGAGAAACAGCAGACTTTGAAACAGATATTTCTACTACATGCAGGGGTAGGGGAGGGGTTTAGCAATGCGTCTTTTTTTTCCGCTCCTCTATGCGTTACTAAAGTCCTGGCAGAAGCACAAGAAAGCAGAGACAGGCTGATGACAGGGTGTGAGGTCCGAGATCTTACCTCGAAGTCGAGCTCAGAGTATCGTACTCTTTTCCTCTGGAAGAGGAGGGGGCAGGGGGAGAGAAGAAATCATCAATGTCCACCCCTCAACTGCTATTGAGCGTCAGACCTCTCTGCCCGCTATCTGGATGCATCCCTCTCTTTGTTCGGCAACAAGAAGAGAACTAATGTGCAATGCCCACCCTCAACATGATACAGATATTCTTACAAATGTCAAGGAAAAAAGCAAATTATTCAGGCTATTTCAACATAATGAGATTAGTGGAGTGGAATAACCCAGAATTAGAATGAAATAATGATTTCTCGGCTCACATTCTCTCAAATACAATCATTACAACCCCTGCATAAATCATTCCAGTTGCTATTTTGGGAGAATCTGCAGGACTAAAAGCACTAAAATAAACATATGAGAAATGTTTCTCATCCTCTAATCATATTTTAACTCCACCGCTCTCCTCTGAAAATGCCTCTGCCACTATAACGAGTGGCACACAGGCCGCCAATTTAACAGCTGCAGACATTTCTAACTCCTCTGGCCTTGACATTGCATTGCATTGCATTACATTCCATCTCCGACTTCCTACGTGGCTCCTTGTCGTCTGCCAGATTTGCATTTGGCAGTGAGAGGAGCAACTACACTTAGTTAAGAGCTGTATTCATTCTTTGAAAGGGCAGAGTTGCTGAGCCGATGCTGCGGCAGCCAAGGTTTAAAAGGTAAAGCCTCGGAAACAGATAGGAGTTAAGTGTCTTGACTCGCTGACTTTTGATTCACTTTGTGAATTCGACCTCACGCTGCTTACAAAGCACTCCTCCTATATAGGAACCCTTACCTGAAGCAGAGAAATCCTGTGATTGTGTTTGCTTAGTCACATGGTGAACATGCAGCATGCATATACTGAACATGTGCAGTATATTGCATGTCTTGGTGAGGACACACATAAAGCACTCATACAAAATTCATCAGGAACCCTCTGTGATTTGTTCTCATGATTGCATGATAGTTCCTCAAGTTACAGTCAACCATAGACACGCGCGTCCTTTGTTCTCATGTATAATAGAATAATATATGACTACCCAACCCCATCAAATTGAGATGCTGCTTAATTCTGCAATGTGCCCTCCACTGATTTATGTGCCTTGATAAGACAACCTTTTTCATTTATCATCTGGAGTCTGAATTTATGAGCCTTTAACGAAAAAATCAACATCGAAATGAACGCTGAAACGGTATTTGCCACCACTCTGTATCCCCACGTTTGAATCGGGTTACTAAAACACTGATTTAATCTCGAGAGACACACTGATATCCATCTCCAAATCAAGCATGTTCAAGCAGGCCAATTAACGCAGTAAATTGCATCCCATTTTTTTCTCAAGGTCTTTTTTTTTCCTTTTGGTATTCATGAGTGCACTTGTGACTCCTTCAGGCTCAGATTTTTCCTGATTTTTAATGATCCGTCCTTAAAATCCTCAGTTCTGAACGAAGCATCTGCACTTTTTGGTGGAAGTGTCATTTGCTTGTCTTTAATTAACCTTGTGAGTCAGCAGGATGCCATTGGGACGAATATCCAAAGCATGCGTATATGTATGCATGTGTTCGCGCTATCGGGTTCTTGTGTTGCGTCCATGTGTGCCTGTCTGTGTGTGTGTGTGTTTGTGTGTGTGTTAAATTGAGGTTGGCCAGAAGACATTCACCAGGGGTATTTCCTCTGATCCTAACTGTCTCAGTCCATCTGCTGAGCCACCTTGTGTGGTTGGAGGGGGAGTTCAAGTACACATTGTGCTACACGCCTACACATGGCTATATGTGCACACACAAGAATAATCTGTCATTTGAGTGACTCATTCAAAACAAAATTAATACGATTTAAAAAAAAAACTGCTTGGTATGTGCAGTTGTCTTAATGGTAAATAACTATATTTCTATACGATATTACCATAGTGCTCCTCTAAATAATAGACAACATGTATTAGAAATACTTTGAACTATATGAGTGGCACTCCTGCAATAACATGGATAATACCTAGTTCTAGCGTTTTTATAATCACATTCTTTTGCAGGCATAAATATGCATCACTACAAGGGGCAAAGTGTAGTCTAAAATGTTGTAATTTCTAATTGAAGTGCTAATTGGATTAAAGGTGATGTATTCCTTATAAAACAAAATATATAGATATCAGCTTGTTTCACTCCCGTTAATTGGATTATAATTGTAGTCTTCTAATACTGGAAAGTCATTAAACAACCAGACCTCTGTTGTCGAGCACCCACTTCCCTCACTTTCCCTCTTAATGCAAAGCTTTCATCCCTGCAGTCTCTGCTTCACATACTCACCTCCAATTGAAGTGAGAAAGAGTCCCACACGCAACAAATACATGACTACCTTTGGTGGTTCTGTAGCATTGATATTCTTAGTATAATATGAATGTTCAGCACACTATGAGCCGGTTCTAAAACATCACTTGATAAGAGGATTCCGCTTAGGATGCATCTATGCCACAATACTTCGTCTTTCACAACTTCAAACCACAAGCTCTGGTGGAAGGTGCAATTTTTCAAGAAGCCGTACCACTGCTGGGAACCATTCCCTTCTGCTTTGACCTCTTACCCACCTCTAGAGATCCCGCTGAGAGGCTGGAGTTGGCATTGGTGCTGCCCAGGTTGCGTGGCAGGGTCCTGGTTCTCTCCAGTGTGGTCCCCCCTGTCAGAATCTGTCTGACCGATGGCCTCTGGCCCGGTTTCAGCTGGAGCGAATGGCCGTGGGTGTGCATGTGTCCTCCGTGGGAGTGCACGAGACCACCCTGAGCCATCATGTGGCCGTGCCCGTGGGGCATCGTTTTGATCGTCCCGTAGGAGCGGTTGAGGTTCATGGTGATGTTCATGTCGCCCACGTTGGACGGCACAAAATCCGCCGGGTAGGCCTCGCTCTCAGCGGGATGGAGGGTCAAGGGGGAGGGGGGAGGAGGGAAGGGTGGATCCTCCACTGCGATATTGAGGGGCTTGTCCTCGCCCCCCAGCCCCAAGCCTCCTCCTTGGGAGGAGGGCACTGGAGGCTTGAGACTGACCGTCCGTCGAGGTAAGACCATGTAGTCTCCCTCGCCTCCGCTACCTCCTCCCCCTCCCCCTCCACTACCTCCGCTTCCAGCACTTCCGTCCTGGGACGTGTTGGAGGAAGTGGGCGGTCGAGCCCAGCCCAGGCCACTCTCGGTGCACAAGTAGATTGGCGCGCCACTGCGCTGCTGCCCCTGCTGTCTCTGCTGATCCACATTCACCTCCTTCTTGAGCGGCGTTTCACTCAGCTCATTGAGGCCTCCAAGGGGTGGTACCTGGCAGAAAGAGAAATGCTGGTTACAGAAATATTTCCAAGAAGCAAGATATTCAAAACATCACTGTGGGATCACTTTCATACCTGCACGATGAGGTTGGGAGGGGGGATATTTCCCGGGAGAGAGCTGAAGTTGACGCCGACTCCACCCTCCTGATGGGCTGCCAGCTTGGGATCGTCCTCATCATCCAGGGATATGCGAGACAGCGTCCCAGTGATGGTGGCTGGGTTACAGGTGTTAACCTCTTTGAAAATGACTGGCAGGACATGAAGGAGAGAGCGGAAAGCAAACAGAATAGCAGGGAAGGGAGGCAAGAAATAGGTGAGTTGGGTTTGAAAATTGAAAAATAAGACCATTTATGGAGGGGGTACAATAAAAAGGGTTCAAAGGGGTAAGCAACATTTAGTGGGAGAAACAGTTATGCATAATTCATAAGAATGAAGGGATACAGTTGCTGAATAGTTGACAGTTCATTACAGGGAGGGATAATTTGAGAAAAATACATACATCAATTTTTAACCTCAATCCATCAACAATAACTGTCACTGACTCCCACTCACAAACACACATAAAATCTGATTGCATTTCCAAAGAAAAGTTTCAACTCTCATTTTGGCCTTCACGTGGTTCACACTAACTGAGATGGGTTTCGTCTCCGACTCTGTGACCTTAAGTCTTGGCCATCTAAAGATTGGCCGGCGAGCCAGGCTTTCTATTAGCTCGGGGAAAGAGCATCAGTGCAAAATGTCGCATGCTTCAAGAGAAATGGAGCCAAATTCCCTCGCTACTGAATCTTGTGCCGTAGCTTGCACAGAGGCTTATTATTCTCTGCCCTGTTACCACCCATCAGCAGGAGTCTGTGGACAGTTAGGCCTTCCAATACAAGTGTGTGTATTTACTGTGCAACACTGTGAGCAATGGAGCCAATATATCTACTTTCATGCAGTGCTACTCAATGCTTTTCTAACACATGCCGATCACACTAAAGTATGTAATCACATCCAAGTAATTGGGAAATTCAAGCTAGATGTCATGCTTAATCCATCACCAGTACCAGTTACCCTAAGGCCCCCACGTCTAATTCTAGACCAAGCATGCGGCACAAACCATTAAACCAGGAACAATGCTACATGCTTGATCAACAATCTACATCATGAGAACCCGTCTTGAATCACACCAATCTGTTCCCTTTAGCAGAGGCCAAATGCATGACCAGTAGGGGTTAGTCTAGGTCCGGACCAAGTGTTGAGAAGGTCAGTTGGGTGCAAAAACTTACATGGGTGTCCTCTCTCTGCAAGGGTGGAGGGAGGGGGGGGAAAGTGACGGTGTTAATATTTCAAAGCACAACTGTGGCATATTCGCACAACATCTCTCCAGACACACAAAACCATAGTCACCCAGCGAGCGCACACAGGTCTGAATACAGTCTTGGGCGACATTATCATGCACAATTAACCACAGCCTCACCCAGACATATGCTGTCTGCGCACTTATTGGGCAGAGTCGCTGTGATTGATAAGGTGTCATAATTTTGCGCGTGGATGTGTTGAGGTTGCAGAGTATCATCCGTCAATTCATCAGTATGCGCGGCAGCAAACTACAAATGTTACAGCCCTCCATTGATTTTCTGCAGTGCTAATTTTGTGCTGGACAAAAGAGGGGGGGCGAACAAAGAAGAGAGACAAAGGGAAGGGGGGGGGTGAGAGGGAGAGAAGGAGAAGTCAGGCAGAAAGGAAAAGCTCACCTGTTTGACATGCCAAGTCCACATCCTTCTCAAAATCCGTCTGAGAGGTGGGGTGAGAAGAAAGGAGAAAGAGTGAATGGGCGCAGATTTGTACAATCACCACATTAGCAGCAAGCCAGATGAGTGGTCGGATCTCAAATGGTTATGCCGTGTCAAAAGATGCTCCGATTTGACCGTATGGGAAGAGAATATCGCCTGTTGCCATGGTGCAGCTAGACATCCCTACCAATTAGCATTACCCGTGACAAACAAACAAACCGATGTTAGACTGAAGTGACACCAGCAATGTTTTCATTCACGTAATGTGTTTCTCCGAAGCCCCGGCAAATCAAAGAGAAAACAGTTCTCTACAGCGGCACGCGCCGCTGCTACTTTGTTTATGATGTGTACCAGCTCACAGCGGCAGATCCAAATACGTTTTTGAGAGACAAGCAGAACGCTGTGGGATTTATTTATTTATTTTTTCCCCAGGTACGAAATGCTACTGTACGGCTCATCAGTCACCTCGCTGTCGCCTGAATGGAAACGGGGGCAGGAATATACACACAGCGGCAAAACTATTATCTCCTGTGCCAGTTGAGGCAAAACTTTGCCACCCACTAGCCGAGATATTTTCAGCGCGACGAAAGGGAGGAAATATATAATGTTACGACACATCGACTTTTGCTGTTCGGTCTCACCAGGCAACCAAAACACAAATAACGCAGGTTAAGGGTAGTGAGTCATCACAGTGTGGGGAGGCTGCTGAGGTGAATACAAAAGAAGCAAACATACACACACTCAACTAAGAATGTCAAGATTCTGTTTTCTACTTTCTATTTGGTTCATCACAGCTATTCAGACATAGATACAAAGGTGCAATGTGTAAGTAAAAGCAACCTAAATGTGATGCATTTCATATCTGATTTTGTCAAATGGAGGATTTTTTGGTTTAGCTCCTTGGCAGAAAGGGACTGATAGCCCTCTTAGGATCACAGCTATGAAAAAAAAGGTGTTTTATTTCTTTGTTAAAGCTGTTAAAAAAACAGTAAACAGCATGTTGTGTTTCTTTTTGGTGAATGGACTAGGTTGTTTTTTGTCTCCATGCTGACACATTAGGACTGGGTTCCAAAGCGAGAGTGTTATCAATCCCCTCATCCAAAAAAACAAACCCAAATGTTCCTTTCTTAGTGCGGGGAAAAAAAGGCCTTTTTTTTACAGATTGCACCGTTCCACTCAACGTCCTACTGTCTTCTTCACTACCGGTACACGTACTGGCTGGCCGGCACTGTGGTCGTGGTCATGGACGTGATTGTGAGTGTTATTCAGGAAGTGGTTATGCTCGTGGGCGTGGCCGTGGTCCAGCCCGTGGCTGTTGCGGGGCAAGCTGTGGTAACAGGCCTGCTGGCATGCTTGGTGGCACGTCGGCTGCGCGGGGCAGCCCGGCGGGCACGGTGATGTGCCGTAACGCAGGGAGCTGCACTGCTGCCCACAGTAGCTCACGTTCGGGCACTTCTGATGGCGTGGGAAATGGAGAAGGTTGAGGTATTAGAGGGTGGGATGTCAGCAGTTGTCGTTATTTTGCAGAGAGCCCTGATATTTTATTGACTGATCTGATTTTTTTTTTTTTCCTAAATACTGCTTTGGTTTGGAATGAAGGGGTTGTTTCACTTCCACAATATTGCCTGTAAATGTCAAGGGATTGACACTCTAATGAGATTCCACTCTGGTGTGATCCTCGGTGTAAACAGAAAGAGCACCTGAAGGGATGGTATTTACTGTTATTACAATGCTGGTTGCATCTTCACCAAAGTCTTCCCTCATCTGTCTCAACACTCATGTCTTTTCTAACTTCTCTCTGACGGATATCAGGGGAATTTGTTGCCACGTTGCTGTCGTGCGGGACTTGGCGGCACGGCTGCTGATATAGTAACCCGTCAGCCGTACGTGCCGTGTGTCTTTTAAAAATACATTTATCCAGAACTTTCATGAGCACAGTCAGACTGCAAACACTCTTCTGGGTTATTAAAACCAGAGGAAAAGGATGTGTCATAAAAAAAGATTCCCTGTGCAGAATGATGAGTCTAAAGTTTAATCTGGATAACCTCGGAGGGGCATTCAGAGAGACATAATCATTAACGCAAACAGGTCTGAGGGAGATATAAAGGAGAAAAGCGATGTGAGGGTGGCTCAGGCTCTCATAGTGGCTGTGGATATTTGGATTGTGGCGATATCTCAACAACACGTATTTGCAGGCATCGTTTAATTTTTCGCTACGAAAGAACAGAACAAAATTCAACATAATCGTGGAAACCATTTGGGAAGTTGAATTCTGATGCTGCAACGGTGCTGCAATACATTCTTTGATGACTCATCATTCCATTTTTTTATTAATGTTAAATACCGAGGTAACATTGAGTGGTGGTGTTGTGCTTTACGGAGAGATGTTTCTCTGCATCTCTTATTGATGTGCCAAAATATTAGAAACACTTTGCTATAAGAGTCCAGTCCAACAGCACTTTATACTACTACTTAAGAGGTATATTTAGTTAAATTAATCCATCCGTTAAGAGTCTCAAGGGCAAACAATGTCACCTTTGTGGCCTGCTGTGCTGTCACTTTAAATAGCGGACCTAAGAAGGCAACAGGTGAGTATCGTGAGCGCTTGCGATTCAGAAAACACGGAGCCAGGAAAGAAAAAAGAGCCAGGAATGAGTTTGATCATTATCTGAAGCTCGTGTGGAGGGAAAAAAAAGCCACAAAAAAAAAGCGCCATCCTTATTCGTGTTAGTCCGGAGGCTCATGGATCGGAGTGTGGGATGAAATGGAATGCTATTCACCATAATCTGCACCTGTCCGTTCTTGCAGGAGTCTGGTGAGTTTTCGCTGTCGTCTTTACATCCCCCCATCCGACAGCGCACCGCGTCCTGCACCTGCAGGTGAGTCAGGGGAGGGGGGAGGCACACAATAGAGAGGAAGGGGGGAAAGGATGCGGGCAGAAAAAAAAAAAAAAGGGTGGTGGTGGTGGGGGGTGACGGGGGAATAGACGGGACAACACAAAGGAGAGAAGTTAGTAGAGGACTTTTTTTCTTAAATAAGGTTAGCACAAGTTGGAGCACGGGGAACTTACTCCCCAGATATTCTTTATCACTGCATTGACAGATGTTCGGTGAATACTAAATGATGTGAAAATGCCCCCCCCCGAAAAAAAAAAAGGAAACATCGAGTCATTGTGGTTGTGAAAGTAGCTGAGCTTGGAGTTCCTGCAGCAGACGGTGGAACGGTGCCGTATAGAAAGCACGCGGTTTACATCAAAGCGGCCTGTTTGAGCCTTGTGACATCGCGGTCCTAATTAAAGCAGGTATCGAGATGTTCAAACCCTCGGGGCCATTCCAGAACCATTTCTTGGTTTGTTTTTTTCCATCTCCTTAACAGCCAAACATTTAAGCAAACACACACCAGCCAACTGTGGAAGCACCAGACCTGTTTATTTTATTTTTTCCAGATCTTTTTACAGTACGTCGAGACATGTCATGAGACACGTCCCGACTTCAAGCTCTTTTCCCGCTTTGTATAATAGATACCAGGGAGGAAGAAGAGGAGGAGAAGGAGGAGGAGGAGCAACATCATTGCTAGCTGTTGCCCCCGCCAAATCCCGCGGGGAGGGGACGGAATAATAAGGAACGGAAGCAAGAGTGCTCGCGTAAGAAGTGGTGCAAGAGCGTCTTCATTGTCTCCGGGTGGTCTCATCTCCGTGTGTGTAACGCTGAGTGGATTGGAGAAGCATCCATGTCTGATTAATACTGCATGGGCAAGCTTATTTTCCCTCCATTGTTTCCTTCCATCCGTCTCTTTCCCTTTATGTCTAGGCTCGGAAGCATTTGTCCCCCGTTTCCGCTTCTTGTGCGAGCGCGCGCATACGTCGGAGGCAGACGGTACAAAGGAGGATGCAGCCTCAGAGTCTGGTGCCGGATTTAGAGTCGTGCTGGTCCGGGCGGCCGGCAGGGGGCGCCAGCAGGAAAGGGGGGGGGGGGCAAAAGCAC
>CAESWR010000719.1:500198-539045 GCA_903171835.1 Mullus surmuletus | reverse complement strand
CACGAGCAACAAAATCATCAACACCCCCCCCCACTACCCTTAACCCCTTCTGCACTAGCTAATGCAACACTGAAAATCGCTTGTTTATCAGTAGAAAAGAGAAATAAATAATAAATAAATCTCCACTGTCTGCGAGGTGTGTGCGTAGACCCCGCCGTGCACAAATGTGTGTGAGTACCTCCAGAAGGCAGCGTAGATTAGAAGCAAGATGAGCAGAGCTGTGCAGGAGACCCCGCAGCCCACCATGAGGGGCACAGAGGGCATGCTCGAAGGACCCATGTCCTGGAGAGAGAAGAAGGAGAGAAGAAGGAGAGGAGAGAGGGGATAAAAGGAAGGGAAGCGAGGTTAATAATCGCTGCGAAGCTTCACCTCACGTTTTGGATGAACACCGCCGTGGTTCGTGTAAAAGTGTCACGGCAGGTGTCAGACTGAGGAAGTGCGCCGGGCAGAGTTATGAATCAGATTTCTCCGATTTGATCTGATCGCTCGCACATTATCCGCGCGATAAAGAACCTCTACTGCATCGGGCGCGGACACGTGACTGAAAACGTCCTCGGCCCACAGATGCTGCAGACGCAAGGGTGCGTTTCCCAGCTCCATTTAGAACCATTGTTCCCAACACTCTCAGCCTACCTTAGTTTTTAAACCTATCGCCACTTCCAATTGTCGCCCGCCAGTTACATGCAATTACATTTGATTGGCTTGCAACGATGGAGCCGGATAATGGTGTCTAATTATGCAATTCTGTAAACTGCTATTTGCCGCATTACGGCAAAAACACACAAATGAATTAACGTCATCGCCGCCGCCGCCGCAGAGAGACCTCATTATCGTAATTGTGGTTTCAAAGTGAATTGATCGCGCATTGTAAACAACAAACATGTGGAACAACAAACAGAAGCTCCTTTTAATTGTGCTTGTGACAAACTTTTGCATCTTCTTGTTTTAATGCTGAAATCACAGCATTTAAAAAAATCTGACAATATAGGTTATGACGTACAGCGTACCTTTCCTCCCTCCAGAGGTGTGTGTGTGTGTGCTTTTTGAAACCACGAGAAACAGACAAGCGAAGCAGCACGGCGAGCCGATCTCCCGCCGACTCTCAAATGGGCTTGATGTCTGGCCTGCTTTTAAGTTCTCAATCACACAATTTACCTCAATTTACCTCGTAGGGCGACTAGACGTCCCTTTCATCAAGATTTATCACCTTAAGCACACACACACACACACACACACACAGTCATGCGTATACAAAGCACATGCTGCGGTGGCATCTTCCTTCAAATACAAAAGCATGCTCGCACACGGAGGCACGTCCGGGCGGATGTTGAGTAATTGAAAGTCCCATTGATGAGCTTCAGGGAACAACAGACGGAGGCGGAAGAAGAGGAGGACGACGGGGAAAGGGTTAAGGGCAAGTAAAAAGCGGTGTAAAATCAGGAGGAGGAAGAAAAATGTATGGGAGGGAAAAGAAAATGAGAGTCAAAGCTTCCCCTTCTAGTGGTTTTTCCTGGCCCTTCAAAGGAGGACGGCTCCTCAGGAGGAAAGCAGAATAGACTGGAATACCAATATGGCATATACAGTCACACAAATACATTGGGGGGTGGGGGGTGTGCGTGGTGGGGGGGGGGGGGGGATAATCAAAAGCGCCTTTGGAAGGAGGAACCCGCAAAATAAAGAGGATGGGAGGAAAATATGAGAAGCGTTCGCCGCGGGAAAAGAAAGGTCTATAGAGGAGACCCGGAAACAACAGAGCGTCGCAGGCTTTTTGATATCTCGTAGAGACGAAGGTTAAAGGATACACTGACAATTGTGATTTTTATTTCCCCCGGAGTTCCAACACATCAAACAATGAGGGGCACGGAGAATGACAACTTGAACCCGCCGCCCCCCTCCCAACCCACCCGCTTAAATGAGCTTCTCCGCCAGACAACCGGTGGAATGAATTATGCCGTTATATGTGATCTACTCGACATACGTCCGCAAAATCGCCTCTCGGCTCTTTATCGCGTCAATTTGTCAGACCGCGTTTCCTTAATTGGCGGCATTTGGGGCTGTTGCTGTTACGCTATCTAATGTCATAAACGCGGAATGACGCCGGCCTCGGACGAAGAGGGAAGCGGGTGAAAAGGACGGGTGAAAAGGACGGGAGAGGCGGCGGCTCAACTCAGACCCGCAAACACAACAATCCTGAGAGTCCGTGCAAAGGCAAATATCCCTCCTCATGTGTTAAGGTTGAGACATACCCGTTTTTAGGTTATCATGTGCAAATAGAAATTGACACCTCTCTTCAAACAAAATAAACCTCCCCCAAAATAATTGTACTTAATTATAAAGTACTGTGGTGAAAATGATCATCTTTAGGGTTGGTTTCAACCTGGTAATAATGCTCTGCTGTCAAAAATAACAGATCAAAACAAAATATTAAGACCAACTTTTTTATGTACAAGGAAGTCTAACGAGATGACAAAGAAGTCAGAACCAAATTGGATGAAAAATAACTGTTTTCAGTGTATTTTATGGCTGATTAAGCACACGGGTCATAAACTGACCCGTTAACACCAGAGATAGTAACAGAAAGTTTACACAAGAGGAAGGATATAGTGATATAACATCGTACAGATATACAGCTGTATTTGTTTTGTTTTTGTTTTGTGTTTTGTGTTTTTTCATCTGTAAGCAGTAAGAGAAAGCACACACACTGATTAGAAAGAGTGTGCCGGGCTCTGCCTTATATGGCCAGGCTCCCCTGGGCAGCTTGGCTACCATGTGATGGAGAAGATAGCTATTTTCAGCTCAGGAAGTTTAACCTACTTATCTCCTCTCGCTGACATCCCTCCTCCCTCCACCTCCTACCTAACGCGCTCCTAACTCCTCCTCCTTTTCTCTCCCTTTCCACAGTTCTCTTTCATCCTCCCCATTTTTTTGTTGTTTTTTTTCACATTTTTTTGTATGCCACGACTGCCATTATCCATGTCTGCACCTTGCTACTTTTACGCCATTCACATGGGGATTTACAGTGGCGAGATTACACAATGCCGCCGCTTGTTCCAGGTATTCCAGCAAATACATCCTCCCGTCTTTTTGGGGCTCTAAGAGGATTTGGAGTACAAGCGGCGTGCTCATCATCGCATTTGTCGGTTATTCTTCCAGTGCTTTTAGTCTTTCTTTTTTTTTTTCATTTACATGTTAGGGGTAGTTTTCCATAAGATGTCACAACAACATGAACACACTAGTGCGGTTGTGTGTGCTTAAAGCTGCCGTTTGCGATGATTAGAGTTACCCTGTTAAGGTTATGAATGAAAAATATTGTTGCTGAGCCTTCAGTCTGCATTGAAATGACAGCGTTGTGACGAATAAAGAGCGAGCCATAGACTGTTTTTCCAGTTTTTGTGTTAGGGCAAACAAATGTAATCTGCTCAGATGACCTCTGCTGAGGATAGCTGGCAGCGAGAAGGAGCCAGCAACGGCTAAAAATGTGCGTGCCTTTGTGCGTAAACTGTGGGAAACAAAGGCCAACATTAGGGCTGTCATGATATCTGATTTTCACTTCACGATTATCATGGGCAAAACATGTCACAATAACGATAGTAACACAATATCAAGAAAAATTCAAATAATTATGGTATAGTCAACAAAATTATTATTTGGCAGATTAATTTCAATCAAAATACCTGTTTGAGGTGGTATTAGGGCAAACTGAAAACAGTAACTGTACAACTGCATACAAAAACCGCAATTACACTCAATAGTAGTAATGTAAAATGTTTTCAACTGGCACTGGATCATTCACATGATATTATCATATGCACATTTTTAACACTATATTGAAATTTCATTTTTTAATACCACGATTATCGTCAATACCACAACAGCCCTAGACACCATTTGCTTTTTCGCCAGTTTGTCAGTTTTAATAATATTTGATTGAATGGAGAAATATGAATGGAAAAATGGCATTGCACATCCCTACTGGCATTGCTCTCCAGTGCCCATACCTCTAAAAGCTTTTTGTTGATACCTCTAAAAGCTTTTTGTTGTACTGTGTTCAAAAGTTTGGTTACTCCTCTTCCTCCGCTATGCGCTATCATGGGCTGTTTATCACTTTTTGGTTCAGATGGCAGTCTTTGCTAAAGTCCCAAAATCAGCCCAAAATATCGCCAGTTCTAAAGTGGGAACAAACTGAAAAGTTATTATCCCAAACTGAGATTTAAAATCAAAATGTCAAAAACAAAGCAAGATGACAACAAGCATGGTTGTTTTGGAGGAGCTGAAGTATTCAAAAGGTGTGATATGATAGTGTCTGAAATGCCAGTCCAGCACATTACTGTCATTCCAAAATATTTAATAATCCAATAATTCAATAGTCAAGAAAACCCACCCATCAGCCATACTGCGTCTTCAGCCAAAGAGGCACAGCTGAGCCATTCTAAGCATCCGCTCTGTCATCATTTCCCCTGTCACATGTTAACCTTCACTTAATCCAACACTGAATTCGACGACTCTAATGCAATTCCATGCAGAGTTGCTCATAAATTTTAGCAAGCCTCATCTTTTAATTACAGTTGACAAGCACCGAGTATTTGCATAGTGTAACCTTGTGGTTTCGCCTCATCAAGGGCGGCCCTTGTTTTCTTTCGTGGTTATGTTGCAAAAATATGAGCTGTCACCTCACAGAGCCTCAATCATCCATGTAATACTTCCACAGTCAGAAGAGGCTATTTTCGCCATTAATATTCCAAAGCAGAAAAAAAATAGACTATGCTGTAAAATGTTTTCATTCTGATTAGGCGCTGGAGAGTTCTAATGATAGCAGAGGAAACAGACTCAATTCATCTCAAGTACGGCCAATCATTTTGGAAGAGTGATCGGGCCGAAGGCAGTTAGCAGGGCAGGTAAGAGCGACAGTGGGAAATCACTCACACTTACAGAAACCCACCTCACGTCAACACAAACATATTGTTCTTTGGAGAAAATTGTATTCGACTCATAAATGAGTTATAGAAATACTCCCAAAAAATAGTCTGGCAAGTACCAAAAAAGTAGAGCGGATTTCTTACGTCCTCGAGCGCACCATCAAGGTCTCAAGAGGCCCTTTGGCCCGCTGACCATTTGCAGCCCTCCCTGAATGTTTGAGAGAGGTACTCGAAAACTGAACTTCAGAGCTCGATTAAATTCCACGTCGACGCAACGAGGAAGGCCGCATCCCAAAATTGAAGCAAGAGATATACCTCACTTGATTAACTTAGAGGCGCAAACTCTGAAATTGACTTTTACAAAGCCAATGCCTCCTTCAACTCCAAATCCCATGATCCCTGAGAGGACTGCGAAGGCAATGAGACCAGACATATCTGTGGAGTTTGTATTCCCACTGTAGTCATTTTGGGATTTAAGTGGCTTGGTTTATTGTATGGCTTCATGACCTCAATCAATCAATTCCTCTGTCTCTCTCCCTTCCTATTCTCTGTTTCTCCACAGTAACAACCTCTGCCTTGTTTCTGATAGGGAAGGTCTCGACAGACACACACACACATACACACAATCGCACACACACAGCACAGTACACACACGGAAATCTCAGAGGCTATAGAAAGTAAACAGGATTAACTGGCTATCCCTCGCTCCACTGTAAACGGCCTGTAATGGCAGCACTGCTTCTAAATCCTTCCATCTCTCTCACCCCCACCACCCCCTCCCCTCTCTTCCCCTCCCCTGCCATATCTCCCTCCCTCCCTTTTCTATTAAACATGGAGGTTAATCCTCACCCCCNCCCCCCCCCCCCCCCGCTTGTCCCTAGCGCTGTGGCCCAGGATAAGCTGTCAGAGCTGGGCTGCTGATACTCAGCTCTGCTCCAACAACCGCACAGCCTGGACACAGCATGCTTGCGCGCGTGTGTCTGATTGTCTACATGCTTGTGTGTGCAAACATTCGTACCTATGGCTGCCTGAGCGTCTGGATAGGAACCCGGTGTCACATGTGCTGCCAAAGACAATCTGCCCTGTCCCTCTTCTTTTATAGAACCCAGCCTCTGTGGGAATGAAAAGCTAAATCTGGAGGACCCTGAAGCTGCGCAGCGCGTTCGGCTCTGGCCAAGGCAGCTGCTGCCCGGCAGCCGTCGACACAAACACACTGGCGGACGTCTTGGGGTCCTTAGCATCGCATCTGAGCAATGTAGCGCTTATGGCGCTCTTCGCGGGAATGTTGCGAAAGTCAGGGTGCATTCTCTCGCAGTCCTCTTCCACTCAACAGGGCCAGCCTTCCCTCGGTGAAGTCACTGGGAACAGAAATAGCCACATTGACCCGTTCGGTTTATATGTCACACCCATCTCGCTTTTCCATATAACGGGAATTAATGTTTCCCTGGGTTTTATAATAGGTTTCAGACCCCTGTGAAGTAATTCAAGCTTTGAGGGACAAAATAATGAATAAGCGCAGTTTCTCACCCGGTGGCCCTCACCTTATTTTGACCCCCTTTAGACTTAATAAAAAGAAGGGGTATCCATGGCGGAATGGTAGGGGGAGAAAAAAAGGAAAAAAATCACGGTGTAGAAATCTCCCTCCTTCCAAGTCAGCACAATCTCAGAGTTTCACACTTTGTAAGATGTCGTCCGGCTGTGTTCGCTGTCTTTGAAATAGACGGGGCATCCACAGTGAACTTTAAAGGACAAATCAGAATACCCTCTCAGATGTTGTGCTGACAAAAGAAGGATGTGGTTTGACTTATCCTGGTTTGGCAAGAATAACTAACTTCATCTATTCATTTGAAAGTTCAAAGCAGCTGTCACTAGAACTGATCCACTCCAAACTAAGAAAGTGAGCTTTCTTTACATGGACTGAATCGAGTGGCTTGCCTGATGGGTTATCCAGATGAACTGTTACGTCCTTTAAAACTGACCCCTTATGAATTATTTGTGCAACAATCAAAAGAACGTTGAACACAGCATCTGACAAGTAATTAAACAAGTCAACGATTGGCAGTTACAGCCCGGCGCCTGTTGGCAGTGGTACCAGGACAACCCACAGATGGACACTAGCAATGAAATCAGTTCAAGGGTCTTGGGGTCAACCAGATGAGGGTCAATAGGGGAATTACTGTACCAGTAGTTACACGGGCACTATAACAACGTATTAGAGAGATGATGAAGCAAAGCCCTCGTGTCTCCATTCCATAAAGGTCATGAGGACTCCGGAACCAAAGCCACCACAACAGAACACTGTAGAGACTCAGGAACCAAACTATAGCATCAGCTGAACCTGAAAACACGAAGACACTTGCTTTGGTTTCTGTCTAGCATGTTCCCTTAAGGAGCTTTAGCAACTATTAATGTTTTAGATTTTTGAGATTTTGCTCACAAAAGTCAGTGAGACTTGGAACTAATTCTACTTAATGTTTCTGGGCAGGCTGAGACAAGAAATAAACAAAAATCTTGGCCTCAAATTGGTACAAGCTTTCGTTCCAGAAACAGGCTACGTGTATCTGCAAAGGGATGTTGTGAAGGCCAAAACAAGGCGCAAATTTGAGGTGCATCAGATTTGGATGATTCTAGCGGAGGTAATTTTTTATCTAGCCCCTACTGGGAACGTCTTGAGGAGCATGGGGGTGTCTTAGCACCGTGGAATGAAACTGATGTGCCAATGCGTTTTATACAAAACTGCCAAAAATAAATGACTCAGACTAAATTGTAAATTAAAAATCTAAAAAAAAATGGATTTGATTGGAAACTGATGGGTATCAAAGCCTTGACAAAACGTGTGAAATCCATGAGAAAAACACCATGTTTTGTTTGAGGAGCCATGAGAACATGTTGAACTTGCATTTTTGCATAAGCTACAAGCCACTGGTGTGGAACATGAAACTATTAAAAGACAAAGTTGGAGGTAACAGTTTTCTTTTTCTTAGAAGAGTTTATATCGGGACAGGGACTTACCATTTGAAAATAAAGACACTGTCAGTAAGTGGTCTGAGGCATCGCTTGCTGGAAAGGTTACATGGGGAGAGATGTCCGCGTGGCACACAGCTCTTTATTTTGGTGACACTCCGGTTGTTAATGCCTTATTACTTACGGCAGACAACATCTCCTCTCCATCTCTTTCCCTTCTCCCTCCCCTTAGAACTCCCAGCCAGCTTTCTGTTTGATTAGGCAATGTGGCTCTCACCCTCCCACACACACAGCAACAACACACAATACAGGTGAAAGAGTTTTTTTCAAAAGTCCATGGGCGTCCATCTCCTCAGACTCATGGGTTGTTTCACGCAATCACTGTCCTTACTGGGTTTTAAGTGTAAGACCACAAAGAGACAAATTAACTACGAAAGCCGAACAAGGGTGCATTTTGTGACAGCGGCAGTCAAGGAGCTGTGGGTGGAAATAAGAACAACGGCTGAAAGTGGAAAATGAGAGTGACAGATGCGGGGAGAGGAGGGTGATAAGGGGGATGTGAAGGGAAGTTGTTTTCAGGTAGGTAGCTAGATAGAAAGCTGCATCACTGGGAAAAAAGTAGAATTAAACTAAACTGGGTTATGAGGAGGGAAGTGTGACAGTATAATGATGTTATAATATTAATTAGGGTCCGTTGGAGAGGGCACAAGACGAGGGTTTTTCGGTCAGATGAAGGTAAACCAAACGCGGTGCCGTCGGACCTTTGAATGTCCATTAGCGCGATCCCGGGGCCGGCTCTCGACGCATCAGAACAGACATTACCCCGAACTGTTAAAAAAAGCCGCCTTTAATCATGTCAAAAACACACTGCGAGTCACAGGGACTATTAATAGAAAGTGCAGGTTGCATACTGCGGGCGGAATCACACAGGCACAATAAAATCGTTCTCACTCTTCACACCACCCCCTCTCTTCCATCACACGGAGGCAGTTTGCCGAACAATCTGACCTTTGCCAAGTTGCGGCTCAGAAAAGTTGTGCAACACGAGGTGCGACGGCCAGGCGGTGCACAATCAGACAAGCGAACATCGAAGGAGCATCGTATGTTGTGAGAAGCATCGACATCGTGGGTCCATCTGAACGATTTCTTCCAAAAACTCCCCTTATACCAGCATGAACACATACAAACCTCACTAAAATGACAATGGATGACAGAATTAGCCTGAAAAAAAAATAATGATGGGAAGGGTGGTACATTTTTACTACAGTACCACCTGACTGACCTGCAAGGTAGTAGTTCCCTTATCAGCTACCCCACGCACGCACACACCCACACACACACACACACACATTACAGAGCACATGCATTGGTGACTCACCGGGTCTTTAGCTTGCTGCGCTAGCACGGCGTAGGTGGATATCCTGCTGCACAGGCATTTGGTGTGGACAGTGGTTGACGCGAGCGTTTGGCAGCCTTCTGTGCCCCAGTTTTCGGCGCCAGCTTCCCTGGAGGTGGGGAGAAAAAGGAGCGGGGGGGAGGGTGGGGGGGGTAGGTGGGGAAGGGGATTGCACAAGGGACATAAACGATGACTGTGAGGCAGACACGGAAATGTCACATGGCTACAAAAAGCCCATAGGAAGTTCTAGCTGGAAAACAAGAGTGAAAGCGGGACACGGAGGAAGGGTGGGCCACGCTGACCATCGGGTTCCCCCGGTGCTTCTTTTCACTCCATAGATTTAAGATGCAGCGATCGCCACTCGGCCCTTTTTACTGTGCCGGCGTTGGGAGCCAATGTCACTCCGCTAGTTCCCCCTTCGTCTCTGTGTTTTGCACACTAAACGCTCTGTTTCTTTCAAGTTTGGTCTTTCTTCTTTTGATTCCATTCCTAGGATCCCTTTTCTTGAGGGAAGAGTTTGGCCTTGAGGGAAGGGGAAAAACAGTTGCAAGAGCTAATAAAAGTTTGTGTGGACTGACATATGGGTGGTCATGGGTGGGATGGACGCCGAGAAAGAGAGTTTATAAGGTTGTTGTTATTTATTTTTGTACTATTAGCCACAATTTATAAGTGTTATTGTAGTCATCCACCTTTGTCTCCATCACCAATGCTGTAATCATTATAGTCTACTCCTTTCTGGTCCTCTATCTACTCATTACATTTCACCTCATCTTTCTATCTCTTCAGCTTTACGTCTTCTCTCTCCCTATGGTAGAGAAGGCTGCTTTATAAATGAAACCCATTCACCTCTTTTCCGCTCATTTTGACTTTAAATGCTCTCAATAGAAGGTTGAGTGCAGAGATCAATCAATAGGATTCTAACTGAACTAATTGCCCTGGCAGCTAATATCACAGGTTGACCCATGTTTGACCCTGAATCAACCTTTGTTCAAGACACTAGAGGCAAATGGAAAGATTATGAGAAGCGAGGGAGAAAAAGAAAGCAGATGAGGTCAAGAAGTTTGACCTCATTAGAGATGAGAAAAGAATATGGGGTTGTTGTCCTCATAATAAAAACATGTGAATCAACTCATATGGTTAATTCAAACAAGAATACAAGGGTCACTAAAAAAATGGCACTTGCCACTCAGAGGTGTGAATTCAAAGAGAATAGAAATATGAGACATTTTCATGTAATTACACTCCTGTTGTTACCAATGTCAGTAGCAATGATGTGGATGTATCATCAACATTGTGTCTGTTGGGTATGAGAAAAATGTGTGGCAAGAATGAAGCCCCATGGAATTTTGGGCCAAAATGTTTTGCCAAAAAATCATTTTGCCAAGAAAAAAGTGTTTCATGTTACTCTGGATACTGGAAAAATGCAGTCCATGTAAGGGGGGACAGGTGGATTTGGGGATTATTGACTTGCATATGGAATTTCTGCACCTCATAATCTGCCTTCCATCCAAAAGCCAATAGGTTGGCGATGACATTAATATTTATGCGGCATAATCAAAATAAAATAGAAAAAGCCGGGGACAAAAGTATTTTGTTAGTACCTCATAAATGTGATCCAGAGCTATGTTAATTCTGTCCCTTCCACTATTAAGATTTGTAAAGCAGAAAAGATGAAACGTAATCACAAAGCAGACAGAACGGTGTACACTATTCTTTCACGGCTAATGCTTTAGTGGAGAACTTAATTACTTTTTTCCCCCTTCCGAGCTAATAGCAATGAGCTCCCTCAACAAGGAATGGAGGAGAATGTAATAACGTGTAACTTGCATCAGGGTTTCAATACGGTGGAATTTGCAGATCACTCAGTACACCGAGAATATACGGGCTGGCGTTACTCAGCGCTGTTTACATCACTAGGGAAGGCTATGGTGGCAGTTTCATCTTATGAAAAATGATAAGCCGGCTTGTTGCTATTCATTGTCTCCAAAATTTGGATTGAAGCCAAGCTTTGGAGACAGTTTCACATGTAAGATAAGTTCCAAGACAGAGTACCTGCCATCTTACTGCAAAAATGGACAATCTAATGAGTAGCCGGTGCAGAGGGAATTTTGACTTAATTTCATTCTGTAACGTACTGCCTATAATAGTGAACTACTAACTTTTCCTGACAATAAGTTTACTTTTTTATTACATAAAGGTGAGCAAGTTGCCTTTCTCACCAAGCATTCACCTTTCACTTTTTCTTCACGACATGGGGACACAATCTATCACGTTAAATAAACAGGCTGCTCAATCTCAGAGTCTGATTGAGCTGACTCGCCCAGCATTTTGCATCTGCCAAAAAGTGCACCACTTTTTTGATTAAACAATGCTTGTGGGCAACTTAAGTTAGAGTTACTTCCTTTTATTGCTTCTGCAATGCCATTTTCTCTGTTGAGAGAAATCATCGCCTCCTGACTAAACATTGCTGGTGTTGTGGTGTAGCGCCGAACAAAAATCAATGAGAGTTAGTGACAAGATTGTATCAACATCTCCAAAGCGTGTGAGGGCAAACACACACACGCACGATTAGAAAAAAAAAACAGATAAACATTGACACGCAGACTTGAAGGCGCTCAATTCATGATGTCTATAATGACATGTGAGTACAATTCCCCGATGATTGCCATCTACACAGTGACACTTCAAAGACTGAAGACTGGAAAAAGCAGTCACCGCGGTGACACCCGCAGACAGCTTGACAGGGAGAAACATGCTGTACTAATTTGAATGTCAGAAAAAAGATGGATAAAAGACAGGACAGGAAAATGTGCACTTTTTACCTCTGAGGAAAACATCCAAAGCGTAGTGTGTAATGTGTTGCACGTAGATATTTACATTTAAAACAACAAGCCCGTGTGGAACTGACTGTGATACAAAGCTTCATCACACGGTACATCCGTGAATTAATAGAAAACATGCAAATTTAAAAAAAAAACAAAAAAACACACCAGATGTCTTGTAACGCATTTACAAATGGCTCTGCTCACACAGCTAAAACACAGCCATATGGTCACTAACACTAACTACACATGCATTAATAAGATGCTTTGCACTGATAGAGATTTAAGCTTGGTGGAGTTGAATATATGAAAGCTGGTGACATGAAGCCAAGATGGAGGCAAATCAAGTATTCCGTGTCGGTTTGAAGGCAAACAGGCAGTTGAGGTAATGAGAAACTGTCTAACAACTCACCGCTTCTGTTTTGTCTGCTGAATTCTAAGCCTAATTGACTGCTGACCCTCATCTGTTTGACTTTGTTACTGATACTTTGATTTTACAAAACAAGTAGATAAGTATCTACAAAGATGGAAGTAAAGATATATGTTTTCCCTCGTGCGGTCCTGCTTAGCTCATCGAAACATGGCAACCCTCAGGCTTTGTAAGTGACACAAGATTAAAAAGAGAAGCGCCTTTGTTTCACTCTCATGATAGCGTCTCCGGGAAGCTGCTGCCTACCGTGTCTCACGCAGGGAAGGCGGTTCCAGATGTGCAAACAGGTGGACATCTGCTCATAGTCGGTTTATAGGGCAATGGATACCGCATATATACTGCAAGGTGGCGTTATCCAGAAAAAGATTACTATCTGCAAACGTACATCCCATCTGTTTGTCTATTATTTTTTATAGATATATAATGTACACATCTGTTGTTCAGTATTGACTTAAAATAATGTTAATTGAAATGGAAGCTAAGAATGGTCTCACAGAAGTAGGTATCCAACAAGGGGATTACTGAGTTTTGCTCTGACCAACTGATCCAAATTTACACATGAGCTAAGACTCTTAATCCGAAATGAGATCATCGTCATGGTAATATGGTGTGCCGCAGCTACAAAAATCAAGAAATGTCATGGAGAGAGGAAAAATGTCAATAAGAGGTTAGTTATATACATTGGGTCAAAGTGCTGAGCTGCGCAAAATAGCAAAAGTCAGCAAGCCGTATCCTCTTGGGGACCATAAATGTCTTTCCAACACTTACCAAGATATTTTCTTGCAGACCATCTTGCTAAACATAATTCTGCACTCGTGTGGAAAAAAAATAGTTACACCCACCCCTGTACTATTTTTACAACATTTTTTCTCCCAATTTTCCAAAGAATGATGCTGCAGCTGTTAAGAAATCTATCGAAGAGAAAAAAAACAAAAAACTCCTGTGCATAAATTGACCTTTTCTGTCTACTGAAAATAAATTGGTACCAACTCTTGACTGAAAATGGAGGGCCGTGAAAGCCAATTGCACCTTGTTAGGGGAAACACAAAAAAGGTTACACATGATTTGAATTCTTAAAAGTGATCATTTGGATGCAGGGATTTCAGCCGTAATGGGGGTGTGAAAGCAACCCCTCCATCTGGCTTTGCATGTGGGCATGAATAGTCATGCGTTGCCAAGGTCTCTCATCTGAAGCAGCCCATACTCTACAGTTGGTGTGGTCGAGGTAGAGAGAATTCATATGGGTTTTGCACTGTGACTGCGCACTTTTCCAGGATAGTTTTGGAATAACTGAGGTGATGTCATTGCTGCTTTTGGAGCCGCTGAACTAACTTTTGATATCAAAGCAATGATCCTAATTCACAGTAATAATAAGTACATTAACTTATTATTACTGTGAATTAGGATCCTTCAAAGTAAAGCCAAAACATAATAAAACAAATAACTGTATTTCATGCGCTATCCCATGTTCACATCAGTACATCACAACGCCCTTGTGTCATCTGAGGTGAGATGCACAATCCAGTCCAGTCTAGAACTGTGAGAAAGAGAAATACATTTGAAAAAAAAAGAACAACAAAAAAACAATGTGACAAAAGCATTGAGGGACCACATCAGAAAATCACAGAACAGTGAGTGGCACATAAAGTTATATCACAATAATGCTATGTGAAAAAACTAAACAAAAACAACACAGACAGCTTGATCGTTCCTGCGCGCTACTGTGTAGACTCAGCAAATTGCCGGATGGAACCCAACGCTTTTATGTGCTTTATTCTGAAGATCCTCCAAATCTCAGAGAGATAAAGAGAGTCAGCGGCGCCGAGAACAAACAAACGAGTCGGGGAGAAAGCGCCGTGTGTAGGTTTCGTGTTGCACAAATGGGAAATTGGCCTCAGGTGGACACAGATGCCGGCCTGTTAAAACTCATCACTATACATCAGCTTCTACACATAACAAGTGACAATAATTGCCTGTATGTTGCAACAAGACGCTCATTTGTTGTCAAATTTAATTTCCCTCAAAAGCGCTCCCCGTGCCTGTCCTAATTGCTATAGATGGATTATATCCATAGACATTTTAATTGATATGGAATGATTTGAAATGACAATGCACAAGAGCAGGACACAAAACCAAGGCAACCGGTATCCATTCTATCACACACAGTTTATTGCGCTGCTGTGTGTTGATCACACAAGGTACAATAAGACCGGAAAACACAATCACTACAAACACTATTTTGTGTGGAAATTAAATTGAAGTGCTCTGGCTTGAGAGATAAATGAGGTAAATTATCATAAAAAAAATCATCTTTATCCCACAGACTGCTTGCAAAAAGACAAATATAAGTTTCATAGCAGATATGTTTGATTGTGCAATGATTCCAGTGAGATTTGGGGAATGAACTCATCACTGCTTTTGCTTTTGTTGCCATTTCAAAAGATTCTCCAAAGATGAGTCCTCGTCTCCGCGCTCACGAGGCACAAAGCAGAGCGACTTCTTTCGCCGGAGCCAGGAGCAAAATCTTTTTTTTTTCAGAAGCCAGTTGGGATCCATGATTAGAGGCGGCGCATACTCCTCATACAGCTAGAAAGCGCTTGTCATGGTGCAAATCACCTGCACTCGCTCAGCCCATCACACCCTCGCTATATTACGCAAGACTGGCGGCACACTTCTACCGTGTTCGCTACAGCGCCGGCCCACGTTCCCTGTCCCCGTCTCCATGCGCGCACATGCATGAATATATCTGACCCAGATATTAACCATGTAGGAACTAAGCTTTCTCCTGTTCCGATGACTGCTGTAGAGGCGGGTTTTATGACCAGAAGTACACACTATGAGATTATCCAAAGCCTGCGATGTTTATGTACAAGTCCACAAGATTTACGATTCTAAATGTCGCAGTAACTCAAACATGATGTGTTTATTTGTGTGTATCCCATGCGGGGTATTTAAAGAAAGTTTTTTTTGTTTTCGAGCTATCAAATAGAGGTATAAATGTTGTTGCTCGGTAGCTCGTAACATGTGAGGTTGTGGCAGCAAACCTTCCCGTCTGCCTCCTCTCCCCGTTTCTTGTGTGACAAGCATGCTTGGCTATTGACCTCAACCACCAGGATCTGCTCCCTGCAACGGCCGTGAGCTAATTTATAAGCTCCTTTCGCAGGATTATCTTTCTTCCTGCCATGCAAGCTGGTGAGTTAACAGGAAAGCAGAGACACAGGTCGGTCCATGACCATAAACGCCCTGCCATTCTCACTGCCCCACAAGCCTCCGTAAACATGGGCACACTATGGGGCTTCTACAACAACACACAACAAAAAAAAGTGGTTCATGCAGAAAATGGATTAGCAATCCTGCTTCTGCACTGCACACAGCAGAGATTTTCCAAATGCTTACATATTTATCAAGTATTTCGCTCAAAAGTACATTGGCAGGAGTACAAACAGGTGTCTCGGTGTCAAAGAGACAAATCTTTAGCATCGCAAAACACTTAACACGGTGTCCTTTAAGCCTATTTTCAGGGGCCCAAGAGTGAGAGGGATAACACAATGCACTCAAAATGTCACTTCTCTTGGTCACATATAAAGATTCCAGCTTGAAATCTTGAGGAGATAGCACAAGTCACACACAAACGATCTAGCAAGGATCTCCAGTGACTTACCTTTGGGTTTTGACGCCTACCAGTCCAGACGTGAAAAAAAATAAATATTCCAAAGCAAGTCTTCTCCCTCACCACGTGGATTCTGAACTCACAATATGAATCACTAACATATCTACATCACACCACGCTATCTAACACCATGCCTGAGGGGGACGGCGGCGGCTCTGAAAGCTATTCCTGACCGTATGGAGGGATGCAGCGCTCCATAACACCTCCACTGGTTACATGGTGATGCAACCTATGAGAAGACTTCATGAAATCGGGGGGGGAAAAAAAGAAGAAAAAGTGCAACCTGGAAATAAATAACCCTAACCCGTCTCACTTCCAATCTGTATTAAAAGGCACAGATTTCCCAAAGCCGCCCGCGCTCATCCATGATGTCCGGTAGCCGAGGAGACCATGGCTCAGACATGCAACATATGCTTACTTGGAAAAAGATCTCAAAGTGTAACAGCTACTTAAAGCCATCAAAAATACCCTTAAAGCCAATTGTCCTCAACAAGAACTCTTGGTTTTGCGCGTAACCAAAGCCACCGCCTTCACACTCTCTCTAAGGACTGTTGTTGTAGCAGGGGAGATGAGCTAAGAGCTGCCGTCCACGTCTGAAAACGTGTCGCAGAGCCGGAGCCCACATAAGCCCCGCTGGCAAACTCCCTCTTGCCGCGCTCCCTCTCGCTGTTTGACACAGTCTTGATCCCTTCTGCTCTGTCAGATGGAAAAGTGGAGCAAGCTCGATCAGCCCACCCCACCCTCCTCCCCCTGCATGACGACCACGCTGTTAAGTGCGTTAGTGTGCGCTGTGTGTGTGAGCATATGTGATAACCCGGGAACAACCTGCATGCAGGAATAACGCCGCGTGGCCGTCGAAAATGGCTTTCAATTTCATAGAGAGAGGCCAAGAGACATTTTTGTTTTCAGCTTTACAGGGAAATGCTTACAAATTTAGCACAGCTGTTGATTGCGCTTCAAAAACAGATGCTGGCAGTAAAAGTAAACATCAGAAACTGCTTTGAAACAGGCAGCAAAAGTACAGAATAGGACAGAGCCCTTGTAAAAAAAAAAAGGGAAACGATGATCAACGCTGCATTTTCTTTTAAACATCCTATAACATATCAGCGTAAACATACGGCCTCGTATAAGCTTATAGGCCGCCCGGTGTCCTCCAACACCGTGTGGATGGCGGAATGTAATTTATATGGTTAACCATAAAGGAGCTCACACACCAGAATGCATTGGGCAAAAGGTGATACCACATGAACTGTTGCTATGGCAGCACTAACATACCCAAAGCTATTTGAGAAAGTTACAATTCCTGTACAATTTTGTTAGAGTGGACTTTATAGGGCGACCGCTGTGACAGACCCCCACAGACCCCCTCTTTACTTGTGAAATGTCATCGAGGGGTTTCTAAAATATAGACAATATGCTGTTTTGCAAATCATTTCTGTTTTTTTCAGTCTTCATCAGTGTGGATCATGTGGAAAATTAGGCTATTATTGATGGCAACTCATGCATAAAGAGTTAACTAATGTATGAACCATGGCACTAAGGAATACTAAGAAGCTTTTATTCCACACAGGAGGGTTGATTAGTAAAATGCTCTCTCTCTCTGTCTCTCGGAGCAATACAATATCACACAGACAGAAACAAACTAAAAGGCATCTCCGTCTGTTTTCCTCGCAGCCCCCCACGCCTCTGCAGCGCTGAAAGATGTGCACGCTCAGCGGCCGCTACGTTCCGACTGTTTTCTTATTAGTCATATTAACGGAGGTGATAAATCGAAGCCAAAATCAAGTGCGGTGCGAGCGGGGCTGTTGTTTCTTGCCGTGAAAATGGGAACAGGGAAAACAAAAAGCAAACTCCCTGAAGGACATGGTATAGTTGGCACGCTTTCTTCTGGACTGTGAAACACTGAAAGGCTCAAACTGGCTGGCTGCAGACGAGCATCTTTCGGCATTGTGTGCCAACTGTGCCAGTGTCGGTGCCAATTATACTCTTATAGTGTACATGCATACATAATATACCTGATGAATTGAAGTACATTGTAGAATACTCTGAAATATCCCTTTATTCTGCTTGGTAAGTGCAACTTCATTGATTCATTTAGTGGATTCACAGGGCAGGATGAAGTAGGGCAGGCCATCACACTGCCAAAGCACAATAAAAGAAAAGTGTAACACACTTGGCTCGGGGTCGTAACTCACCACTGAGCCTTTTTGTAAATAAATGTGATTACACGTTGGCCACATTTTTCTGCCTGGCTAGCTTTAGCCAAGGCGGGGAATATGCCTTTGACTTTTCACTTCATTTTAAGGTTGAGACCCTCCGGTGCCAAAGCTGATAGCGGTGCCAGATGTATCTGAGCCCAAAGCGAGCCTCAATCTACCGTGTCAGATTGAGGATGTGCTGCACACCAGGTCATTATTACTCTGTGGTAGTGATGGACGGTATGGGGTAGAATGGTGGGCGCTGGGTCTTTAACCACTGATCCCAGATCAAAACGAAGACCACTGCGGATTAGAAATAGGATTAAGTGACCCTCCATCCCTCACAGGCTTACTGTCATCCATCCATCTAAAGTGTGCCGTTTATTACATTTATTTCTAACTACTGGGTCATATTCTTCATTTATCTCCAACTGCTGGGCCGTACTCTTCATTAATCTCTAACTACCGAGATTGCTCGGTTGCCTGCTGGCCGTGATGCATTGCGATGCCGGTTTTGTCATTACAAAATGTTTCTTCTGTACTTATTCATTAAAAATGAAATGTGGAGCGTGTGAGTGCTGCATAAGTGCATTTCTGAGTAGCAATAAACATACATGTTGCAGTGTGTGTGCTGGACAAGTGCAGTTTGTTTGCATACTTGTACTGCCATGTTGAGGGGACATATGTATGATTTAGTATTGTCAGCGTACTTTGAGGGATTTTCAACTCCAAAAAAAAGTTGGAGAGTCCGTATTGCATATGCACATTGAGGGTGAAGAATGAAATTTTTGCTATTGTAAATTGATAAAGGAGTTGGAGCGAGCTAGAAACAAATGTGCCTCGTGGAAATAGCATTGTGAGAGTGGGTCAGCGAGGTTTCAGCGAGACATCCCATATTGAAGCGTGGTGAGGGTCAACGCACGGAGATGCCAGAGGCAAGGTCAGCAGCCACACACCAGCTAAGCACCCTGCTTCATCTCCCATGGATGAGAGAGTGAGAAAAAATGTGGCGACGAAACAAGGCAGACAACACGAAAAATGTCTTATTTCGACCGAGCGCCAAAGCAAACACAACTGTACTTTTTCCCCCCTCTTTAACAGACTTCTTTACGTCCTCTAATCTCAGCTACCAGTTTCATACAGTATAAAAAAAACATCCATTTGAGTTGACAAGGCAAATGAAAACAGGTTGAGAGTAGGTTGTAGAGACGGGCACTTGGGGAAGATGGGGAGGGATGGCGAGCGCGACGATTTGGGTGGGCAGATGGCGCCGGCATATGGGCCTGTTAGGGGCAAAATAAATAAATAAACACTCACACATAAATACTGAGATGAACTGTGAGTGTTGCAAACTGTTGGCCAACTTTGCCAGCTGAGAGACGAGGAGAGAGCTACCGACAAACTTGGATTTCAAAACAGATCGCCGTTGGTGGGAGGGGTGGGGGGGGCATTGGTTGCTGTGGCGATGACAAGGAGCTTTAGAGGTTTGACCCGCCTTGTGCAAGTTCTAACCGCCAAGTTGGAGATTAATGTGCACATATCGTGCATTACAGATACACGTACATATAATCTTTTTATTCATCCGTCATATGAGAGTGTCTATGTGCTTTATGGTTGGTGAGTTTCCTTTGCATCTCTTCTCCCCCCTCCCTCCTGCTTTCTGATCCGAGTGCTGCTGCGTTTGCCCGCGCACCATATTGCTATCTATACCTTCTCCGCCTCCTGTCTGCCACCTGCTCAATCTCAAAGCCCAGTGGCTCAGTTTGAGAGACAGCCAGGTTGAGGGAGGTGATATCTACCAGCAAACAATCGGCTGCTTTGTACAACACGTTCTCTGGCCATATTGTCGGCCAGCTCCCACAGTCCGGGGTAGCTCTAGACCTAATGGCCTGCATGGTCACACAAGTGTGTGGACTGGAATATCAACACAGTGTGTTTCAACATGGCCTTGGGTTCATCCACGTTCATCGGCTCGTGATACAACAGTGATTTTGACGAAGGCTACGTCCCAAATGGAAACTTTTTCGCGGGATGCTGCTGACCCGTTTGAAATCTCTGAGAAAAAAAAAATTTGAGAAGAGGACGCATCCAGATTTGGTCTCATTAGTCACGAGAACCATGAATCATCACTCCCCTTCAGTGTCACTCAAATGTTTTCTCAACATCTTGTTTGTGCTGGCTCCCAAAATTCCCCTCCCGCCTTTTGGAATACTCACACGTTGAGTCAGTCCATGAAAATAAATCTATGGTCTTAATTTTCTGTGCTGTTGCTCCTAATTCATTGAATTTCTTGTGTTTACATAATCACCTGGGCAGACTTTGTTCTTTTGGTATGAACATGTAGCAGTGCAGAAATAACTAAAGTGAACCATTTGTCAAGGTTTTACAGCCCCACACTTTTCAAAAGCATATTTATGCATGACTATGGCTATTCACATTGTCAAGTCTGTGGAAACGGCTCGATATGCATAAAAACAAACTTGAGGTTACGGATTTTTATCAAGTAATTCACATTTCATATTAAATTAAGTGAAACCTTTTTTTGTTTGATGTCGGGTTTGGTCAACGGGTTTGCGTGATTCTACTGTTTTCCCTTCTGTGTGTGTAGGCAAACATATTGCCTAATCCTTGGCAAACACATTTGGATGTTTTCCATTCTCATCTCTGTTTGAGAGTGTTTGGTTGATAGACATCGCTGCCACCTTGTCACTCTGTATTCCGTTTGGCTCCCTGCCCTCATAATGCCTGCAAATTTAATTTGATTGCAGCTGTAATCTAGTGGATGGTTAATTGACTTTGCTTTCTCTCCTGGTTTGATAGAGAATGGTGGTTTGATAAGGATAAAAATGTGTACTTTGGTCAGTGTAAGGCACTTTACTGCTGAAAAATACAACAGTATATGCATTTCAAATTAGGCTGAGGCGACCCAGAATAACTGTGTCATTGCGTGGCATCAATGGTTGTAAAATATATACTTGGTTTTGTCAACGACTGCATCCATGCAGATGCAAAAGCTCTACTTAGCAATGGCTTTTCAAACTCAATGATGAATTCAACAGCCACCGTGCCAACCAACCAATCTTCATTATTTGCTGACCAATAGGCAATATAATGCAGAAAAGTTGAAGTTGAATAGTTGTTTTGCTAAATGCTGCCCTTTAGTGGATCAAAGATCAGGAATGAAGCTGAAAATACATCGGAAACATCGGGACACAAGAAAGGTCAATGCTAACTAGGGGCACTGAAAAGTTGAATTCATAAATATTCAACAGAACTGTTTTTATAGTCTACCTACATGTGCGATACCTCAATGTGACTCGAAGCCATCAACATTAGCCAGGCAGCTTTCCTCTTAATCTCACCATATTCCAGATAGTGGTATAGAAACACACTCTATGGGGAAAGGCCTTGCATCTGTTCAGTTCATTATCCTGGCTCGAAGATGTAGGGCACCCATTAATAGTGGCTAGTGCGTACAATGAATACGCAGAGAGACTGTGACCTGGAGCCAAAGCTCTTTCCGGGGATTGGCATGACTTTGTTATTGACAAAACTGTAATCACTATGTGGGCTAATGGTGATAAGAGCACGGTCGATTGTACTAGTTTACATTTTTACATTTCGCTACACAGAGCAAACAATGTCAACACTCAGCGGCCTACATGGACAAATGAGGGGGGAACAAAAACCCTTGTTCATATTAAGAAGACTGTCACGCCATCACACCTCTTTATTGTGTAGATATTTATCACATCTGCCCTCCTCACATGTTTACAATTATCTGCTTAGCAGAGTTGTCCATTCCATTTAAAATAAATATCCAACCCCTGCAAAACAAGTCAAGAATACCACTGGCCATCTGACAAACCACTGGGACAATTTCCAAGGTTTCCCACCATATATTTAGCATTTCTTTCCAGCAGTCTGATTTTTGCCAGTTGCCACTTAGTTTTTTGTTGAGGGTTGGAATAGTATAACCTAATAGTATAACCTTTTATCTGAAAGACATAACCCTTGCAGGGAACTGTTTGAGTATGACTTGCCCCTAGGTTCAGTTTTCAGCCCAATTTTATTCTCATTATGAATTATTCACCTTAAAAATGTAATTTAATTTAATTTAATTTGATTACATTTTTCACAATATCATTGTAGTTCAAATGGCATGCAATCTTACCAATTCACTGCACTTTTCTCACCAAACGATTTATTTAAATCCCTTATTGAGTTAGGCCCCTAATCTGCCAACTCCATAGAGGTCTCATGGATCCGTTTCAACAGAGTTTCCTCATTCAATCTTATGTTGCTTAATCATTTTAGTTATTTTATTCTAATCATTATATGTCTTTTAAACTTAAACTATAGTATTTATTCAAATCTCAATGCTGATATTCTGTCTGGCATATATATTTGCTGTTTTGCTTTTCATTTGCTTGGGTGTTTTACTTGTTTTACTTGTCCATAACTACAGTCTTGACTCAAAATCATTAAACTTCCTTTAACAATGTTGTGCTCCCTAATACATCATCTTGACATTGCAAAACCTATCTTCAGTGTGGTGTGAGTGAAAGTAAATTTTGGGGAAAAAAAGCAAAGCAACGGATTAAAACCTTCTCCACCGAAGCGCTGTGAGCGATGTTACTTTTGGACTCTTAGCAACACAGAGAGGATGGTGTTTGTTCTCATTGACTAATTTAATTAACACCAACACAGGGACCTTCATTAGATTGTTTTCAGTTAATTAATAAAACAAATGGAACTGGGCACCAGCATAAAACGAGATAAACACATTGACACTGTGCAGGAGTATCTGAATAATGCAGAGTAACTTACGGGTTGCCATAGTCCCACACCACGCACTGAGGATCTGATGTGCCCTGCAAAACAAGGGGAGAGGGCGGGAGAGAGGGGGGGGAGACACAAGATAAGCTGTTACCGCCGTTTCAGAGGATGAGTGAGAGAGGCAGTCGGAGAGAAGACAGAATAGCTTGTTGCCAGAGGAGAAAGAGTGATGCTGCATGGACGATGGAGAGAGGTAAACAGACAATGAAAGAGAAGGATTGAGGCACTCGGTGGGAGGGTGGGGGGGGGCGATGGAGAAAGAGTTACTGTCAGAGCGGCAAATGCTTGCTACTGCAGAGAGAATGGAGGTGTGCCAGCAATGAATGGAGAGTTAGAGACAAAAAAAAGCCATTTCATGGACAATAATACACAGCAAATAGAGGTCATACATCCAATGTTGGAAAAACATTCAGATTCTATAGCACAACTTCACTCTGCAGCAGTAGAAAGTCGGGAACATTTTACTGTCACTCTTTACTTTTACGTCAGCCTTACAAGTGCGCATTGTAAAACCTTCCCGTTGAATGTGCGTAGGAGTAAAAAGACCAACAAAAGTAGAACAGATAACAGTGACAAAACTCAGATAATCCCACACAATAATCTAATTGCCAGTGATTTCCTCTCAGCTCTCTCTTAATCCATTGATTTGCCGAAACCGAAAGCCAATCACTGTGGGCGGAACGGCAGGTGAATCATCTGGTAATCACAGCTCAGCCACGTGTGGCGACGGAGGAAGACTCGCAGCGACTCAATCAGTGAATCAATCAGGCGATCGATACCTCTAACTGACTCATCATAGGTTGTTCCACTGCTGATCTTCAGCGATCTCTGGATTGATTCGAGCGTGCTCCTGTGCCCTTTGAACCATGCGCTTCGTTATAGACGGCAATGGGGTTGTGATTGTCTTTAGTTGAGATCTGCTGAAATACTCCTCATGTCCTCGGATTCACCAAGAAATTGAAACCGGTACTTTGAACTGGGTTACTACAATGCTGGAATGAGAGTCTGATCATCTGACCACAATTAAGATCTCATTCCCCCACTGGGCTCATGCACATGATCAAACCAGTCTGCCAGTCTCCCTCTGTATCCTGCATGGAGCACTTTGCCTTTGAGCTCCCCCTAATGGTAAAGGATATTATAGCAGCACGTTTGCAGATAGAATGCTGCTTCCATCCCCCCACCACCAAGAGAAAAAAAGAAAGAAAAAAAGAAAAAGCTTGCTGAAGTACAAGCGCAGACTCAACGATTTGGCTTAAATGTTATATGAATTTTTTTACTTTTTCTTTTTAAGAGGAGAGAACGATCAGCAACACATTCAGGTCTCGGCTGCGAGAATTCCATCCTCTAAAGGCAAGGTCAACCCCCTGTTCTTTGTAAAGTTCAGAACTAATCTTCCATGAAGCGAGCGAATCCACAGGCCTCCACGTATTTCAGCCCGGCGAGGATGAGATGATGCAACATTTATACACACAGGATCAGAGGGCGCGGCGACGTGGATTGATGGATGACAGCGCTTTGTTCTGCCTCACACGCGGGCCGCCCGTCGCCGACATCAGATATCCCCGGGCGAGCATCATCGGCGCGGCCGGCTCCGTCAGAATACAGCTATCAATCAGCGGGCACCGCGGCTGACTGTATACGCCGTGGCGGTGACACCCGTGTACTCCCACGGTGTCTGCCTCCTCTTTAGTGCTGCTACACCGCGGAACGACAGCGCCCGCTTGACTAATGCCTCTCAAAGGGAGCAACATGCGATTCTAACATCAGCATTTACAGCCTCACATAAAGCCACACACCTTAATGGCTATTTCTCTTTTCTTTTTCTTCTTTTGTCTCTCTCCCTGGAACAGGTATTTATAGCCATGTGTGGTATCTCCTGGATATTGGCTGTGAATGTGCCAGGTTAATCAGATGAAATGAGCTACTGTAACGGAGCAAGACCATACCGGTTTCGGGGAGTCATAAAAGCCCTCCACTTCAGATCTTAAAATATAGATTTAGAAAATGAAATGGAGCTGCTTGAATGAGGGCTTTTTGACTGATGAGAGCAAACTAGATTAAAGAGAAATTACCAAAAAGGTTTATGGCTGATTAACCACAGCGGCCTATTTGCGTTTGGATGGGGGGGAATGGGCAGGGGGGGTCTATTGTAGCTGTGCAGGAATGCTGTTCTGGCCTCCTGCACCTTATTCACCATTAAACACACGCATGGTGGGGGAGTGGGGGGGGTGGGGGGGTTTGACCGGAACAGATGTCCTTTTGGTGAGGACACGAGCATGCACTGAGACCCCTTCACCTTCTCCTTTGAGAATGGAGCCCGGGGGCAGCTGTTGCCGGGGCAGCGCTCCGGCAGCTGGGTGTTTCTACGCGGTCAGCACCTACTGTAGCTGCAGCTGAAAACCCACAAAGCCAGACTTTCATCTCTCTTTGCCTGCGTTGGCTCTGATATTAATTTGCTCATCCTCCCCGAAAGCGGACTTTAGGAGGAGCTGGTTGAACTGTGTTTGCCTGTTTCTTTATGCGGAACTTGACTCTGGTTAATCAAAATCTCTTTTCATTTATGACGGCGGAATTTTAATGTCAGTCACCCATTTACTGCATGAAAAAATAAATAGTTTGAAACATCAAAACATGTCATTATAAAAATTATATAACTGCTGCTGGAAGTACGGTACCAAGAATATCATGGAGGAAGGAAAACGTACCAGTTAGAGTTTTTACTGGCCCAACATGATTGACATGTTGCTCACTAACACACATCTGCACATCAGGTCAAACTCAACTCTCTTGTAACATCTGTAAATGATATAACAGCTGAACTTTTCAAATCTGTTTGTATCACATTGAAAAGAAAAGTTTTGTTATTTTTTTAATAAACATCTTATTAATTCAGGAAAAAAAAAATATGTTTTTCTTTTTTTCAACATTACTCATTAAATCATAAATACTAAACTGAACTGCACTGAACTGAACAGATTGTATTTTTTTCCTGATTAATTCAGAAAAAAAAACCCCCAGAATAACTCAGTTCAACTCAGTTAAGTTTTGTTGTTTCTGTCACTATTCGGAATGCCTGCTTAGAATGATGAATTCATGACAACATTATGGATGCAATGATATCTACCACTGAGTCATAACAAACGTGACCAACTGGAGTGACACAAGTCTGGTTTTGTGTAGTAGAAATCCAGTGGGCCTATAACTGGGATTAGTGCTGACAGCAGCGAAGTGCTGTACGATGAGATTTAGACGGCGGGCTGCAAGCAAGGTGACAGACTCTAATGTCTCCATATGCTTTGTGGGAAAACTTACGCCATTTGCTGTGAGCAGTCAAAACTGATTGCCGCTATGAACAGTCAGATCATAACAGCAATCAGTTTTGAATGACTCCTTCGTTGATAGATCTTGATGACTTTAACAACACTTTAAAGAAGATACAACACTCCTTTTCTGGCAAGTGGAGGTAGAATTGAAATATCTTTCATGCTACCATAGTAACCCCTTTAGCATTGCCAAATCAAACGAGACTGAAATTATTAGCGTGACATCAATCCTATTGAGAGATGAAGAATAAAACTTGCCAAACAAGACTTGGAAAAGCAGTAATGATCTGACCAAGACGAGTCGCATGTGAGCATTTGCCTTGCACACACTGTTGGCGCTCTGCTCTGTGCCAAAGTGCTTGGCCTCAGTAAGAGTCTCCAATCAGTAGTTCAGAGCAGCATGGCCGGATCAGCATTAAGACATCATCCTCCAGACAGTCAGTGTGCAACCTACGCTTCGCCACACATGTTTAAGAATAAAAGCAGAAGATAACAATGGAAGTATTTCAAATCAAATTATGTGCTATGTAGAGCTGGCGTGGATAGGAATGAATGGACAGATTTTTACATTGAAAATTGGGTAAAAATATTCAAGAAAATAATAAATTATTTATTTTTTCTATGTAATCCACAGGAGGACTACCGCTCAACCTTGCCCAGTCTTTGCCGGTCTGAGCAAAAATTCACTTTTCTTTGAGCTTTCAATCGGCAAGACCTACAGCTATTACATGTACATATATGTATGTATATATTTTGCTATGCTTGCTTTTTTTCATTTCATTTGTCCTTGTACTGCTAAAATCTATTTCCCTTAACATATTTATTTCACTATTTTCTTTACATTAATGTATTTTTCTTCATTATGCAAATGTATTTCAGAGGATATCTGTTGATTAATAATGCTTACATACATCTTATTTATACTTATGTATATATTATCTTATTTATATTTATCTATCCCGTTATTAATTTATATCATTATTTTTGATTCTTATAGTTTCCATCCTCTGCAGTGAGGACAGCCTCTCATTAAACTTGCACTCGGTCCTCTCCATTGATGATACCACACGACTCATTTATAATAACATCCTCCTCTCCTCTCTCATATAAACTGAATAGGTACCAGGAGACGCTGTGCTATAAGGAAGTCAAAAAGGTCTGCATTTATTCAAGCAATTCACGGAGCGCTTTGGCACTTTATAGCATGCAGCATTTTGCCTTTCATCTGAATTCAGGAAACATGGGTCAGCAGGGACAAAAAAGAAATCCTTTTAAGTCTTAAAACAAATTTATTTTCCTAGCCAAGCTCACTTGGCGCATAAGCAAATGATAAAACATGCAAAGCCATGCATTCAAAAGTGCTTCATATGGAATAATTAAAATTTTTGTTGCATGTAACACAATTTGATATTACACAGCACATAATAGCTAGAAGATGCACACTTCAAGCGCTTCTCTAAAGCTAAAGGATGAAGAATTGAAAAATGTTATCTTCTCCCCTCTGCTATAATTATCCCTCACAAAGAGTGCGGATGAGCTGATGAGTGGTGGAAAGTGGGTTTTTGTTGTTGGCAGATGTGGGAAGGGGAGGTGTTTTACTTACGTTGAAAAGTGCTGAGAGCTCCACACCCACCATCGGCTCACTGGGCTGCGGTTCCGGCCGTACTGTCACAGTCAGGATCTTGGAATTGATCACCGCAGGGGGTCTGAAAAAGGTACGAATGCATAAAATAGTACGATTTAGAACATCTGCCAAGAGGGGTTTTATTTTCAAAACTTCGGTTCCTCAGTCCATCACATCGTAAACTAAATTATGCAAAGTCTACTGGGCCGGTTCTCGCAAAATTTGGTGTCGGGGTGAATTATGGACTTCAGAATCTTTTCTATATTTACTTCCCTTGGGGGATGCCGGTAACCTGAGAAAGCCCCGTCTATAGCAATGTTTGAAATCAGCTTAAAAAGGGACTAAATATCGGAGACATACACACAAAGAACCCTCAGAAATAAATCAATCTATAAATCAAAACCTGGTGTTGGCGAAAGAGAGAAGGCCAAAACCGGTGCCTGCGTTAGAACAGAGCCCCGGACTCATTAGCATTCAACGGTGCAACTGGGAGAGAAAGGATTTTTCAAAAAAGATCCAGGCCCATCCACAAGCAAGAGTGCTGACCTGAATAAAGCAGCCCTGGTCCGACGCAAACACTGCATCACTGTGCCCTTTTGACAACATCCCAATTTCACTTAGCGCCTATTTCTGCAAATGAAACTTCTATGCAAGTTTCATAAGCCATTAGTCTTGCACCTGTTCAAAACAATGTGAGTGCTCAAAAAAAAATGCCCCCCAAAAAAACCCCACATTGACAATTTTCAGGCAAATGGGCAGAGATCTTCCAGGAAGAGTAAGCTTTTTTTGGTTTTTTGGAGATCCGAGGCATTTGTCTGGTAACGAGGCAGACATGAGAAGCAATAAAGGCAGAAGACAGATGGTGACTCGGTGGAAACAGTAGAAGAAAAGGCACAGGAACAGAATGGAAAACAATGCACAATACAAAAGTGATAGTCATGAAAGTAAAAAAGAAAAGGGAGCAAAGGGTAAAGTAATGTTTAGGAGATTTGAAATGTTTGCATAGTTTATTGTGAAAAAATCATATATTTTTTTGTTTTATTATACTTACACTGGCGCTGGTAAGATGACACCCAGCGTCCTGTACAAGATGGCTCCGATGACATAATACATCGTCGACTCAGAGTCTGTCTCCGTCTCTGAAACAGAGAACATTTTGGTGCTCGTTAGTTGTTTCATTGTTCCATTGTTTGCGAGAATAGGAGAGCCTAAAAGTACAGCATTCCATGTGGGAGTTTGTTTTTTTTTTCTTTTTTAATCTTTTTTTTCCCTTCTCTTGCTTTAAAAGACAAATGGGAACACTGGTTCAGCCCTGCAGCGAGTAAATGAGTCATGTGCAGCACCACATGTGGAACCAAAAAAAAGAAAATCAAACAAGGAGAAAGTAACAGATTTGAAATCGGACTATGCGATATTTGAGATGCTGCCAAATACATAAGCTGAATTCCAACAACAAGGAGAACAAAAAAAAGGATGAAAAAAAGGAGCTACGCCAAATATCTTATCACCATTTGATTTTCATCTTAATTTTACCTTAAACCTTAAGCTTTCTTAATAGGTTTTTTTCTCTTTTTTATGTTAAAAACACTCAAACTCAGCAGCAAAATTCAGGATTTACACTGTGTCTGAGTGCAAGGCACATGTGTCAATATTGTTTGCCCTTTTGAAGCTCATCATCACCGCATGCAGGAGCATCAATTTCATTTATTGAGTTCAATATCTAAACTGTGCCTCAAAGGGCATTTGAGTCGGCACAGTATAAGACACCCAAGAACCTCACTTTGATCCAGATTAGTCCTGCCTCCCACAGTATTACAAAAAAAGCCATGAAAGAGAAAAATAAAGTCTGTCACTCCATGTGCAATAAACTTCAATTTCAATTCAATTGCAATAAAGTCAAAGTGTTATTACACTCGTGTCTGTCTCCTCCACCCTTTTCTGCCTTTGCCTTTCTTCATCTTCCGTATTCTCCCCTCTGTTGTTGCCATTTCAAAACCCACTTTTCAACTTTTTCAAAAGTCCTTCTTTGCAAGCCCTCGCCTTCCATCACTCCCTTCAGTGTTCTTTCACCAAAAGAGTGGGAGCTCCCGAGCATCAGCGGCGTCCCTCTGTAAATGTCACTTTGTCTCAAGTGACGGGGAGGCGTAAGGAAGCAGAGAGATGTGTGTGGGGGGGTGGAGGGAGGGGTGGAAAGAGTTCATGTTGAGAGATGCCACTCCCTCCTCTGCCCTTTTAGGAAGCAATGGAAGAGCATAGACAGTCGAGAGGTGGAGAGAAGGGGCGGGGGACGAGGGGGGGGGAGGGGGGTTGATGGTATCAGACGTAGCGAGTGACTCATCCGGAATCTGTCTGCCTGATGCCAAAGAGGCAATACTCATGAAGAGAAATTGTTACGCAAGGCAGATGAGGAGGGGTGGAGAAGGGGGGGAAAGGGGATCTTAGCAGTGGAGGGGAAAAAGCAATCGTGAAACTTTGAGAAGACTGAAGAGGAAGAAAAAAACCCCCAAAAAACCAGATCAAAGTCGGCATGAGAAAGCCAGAAAGTGTGATGGATCCTAATTGGACAGTGTCTGCAAAGGCATGCAAATGAAAAGTCAGTGTATTGTGGGTAAATGGTAAATCAGAGTGTGACGGGGTGGCACACATTTTTCTTTTGTGCTTAAGGATGATTAACACCACAAAAGCACTCTACCACAAAGCTCTAATTTCCTGTTGCGTCCCTGTTTCCTTGGTGAACACTTGAATGACCTGTGGTCAGCCGCAACCCGAGTGGGCAAACCACCTGTCACCAGCTCTGCAGTTTGTCAGTAATGCGTAAAAGTGGTTATATACCATAACTTACTACTAGATGTCGCAAGTGAGCACCACCACTTGAAACCAAAACAAAGAGACAGACATCTCCAATCGCTTTACATTCCACTTTAGCATCGAGCTTAGGAGCTGGCAGTGCTCTCAGCACCAAATCAATGCTGAGTCTAGTCGTCTGCCTATCTTTATCAGAACTTTTGTTTGGCAATTGAACATGTTTTTGGTTGGTACTGACTTTGGAATGTCTGGGTTGGCCGCCAAAACAGAGAAGAAGCGAGCTCAAATATCAATAAGCACAGAGGAAGTTTGACCACCTTTGACTTTACAGAGAAACTAGATGTGCGAAGCTAAATTAAACGTTAAACCCAATGGCTCCATCCTATGGAAGCAGATGGAGACACACATGCGCCACATAAAATGTATAAAAAGTCAGCAATGAAATTAACATATGAAATCCTATATAACATGTTTCAGTGCTCGTGCATGTTTTATAACCGTATGTCTGTATCTATTCATAAGCGCATAAAGCGGAATGGACAGAAACCAATGATGTCCCTCGAGACGTTATATGCTGTCCATTATGCTATATGAATACAAATGGGCTTGTTTGAGGTTTCCCCTTTGACCACAGATACCTTTTTCGGTTTGAATTGAACACATTTATCTATAGTGTGGTCATTTAGGGCTCAAGAGTCACAGGGGTCAAGCGTTGAGTCCTTCGGTCACAAGAACCAAGGTATAAATTGGTTTTCGGCTGCCTGGGGAGCTATTTAGACTGCATTGTGAGAGGTTGACATTTGGTGCCATCGACTTCTGTGGCGACAGAGGTGGTTAAATTGCCAGGCGTCCCCCACCCCACGTTTTGCATCACTACCTTTCCAGCTCACTAGAAACTCAACACAGTCGAAACTGTAAGTAAGAAGGTACGACCACACAAACCGGTCCGTCTAATAATGCTTTAAAGACTGTACTCCAGGTTGACTAATAATTCAAGATTAATGACGCGTGACCAGATGTATGTCCCAGAATGGCGTGTGTGAAATATCGAGCCATTTGCTGACTTGTATGTTTGGGTGTCCGTATGTGTGTGCGTGGCAGCAAGACAAAGTAAGCCCGCATGTGTGCTCGCATGAGAGCGGAGGGAGGGGCGGGGGGAGGGGGGTTTGTCACCTCGAAAACTCAGTGAAGAACAAGTCCCAGCCTCTGCCCGGCGATGCGATTCATGAACCTATCAATTGGATTGCGTAGAGGCGCGCCCGCGTGTGCACGTGCGCACACAAAGGTGCCAACGGGCCTTTATGAGCATGTTTAAGCTGTCCATCTGAGACAGGCTTTCATTACGGGTTAAATGAACCAAACAAACTGATAGCAATCAGCTGAAGACCTCAACTCATGGACTGCCAATAGAAAGAGACAGAGTTCCCACAGGGGCGCAGAGTACTAATAATATCCTAACTCATGAGGTTATATGGAGTTTTGCTGGGACAATTTGCCAAATAGCATCGGTTAAAATGGCGATGGCATGTGCTGAATATCATATGAGAGGAGGGATTGCTTAAATGTGAGGCAGTCTGGGCCTTTACTGCACAACCACGCAACAGCAAGAGATAAAAGAAAAAGAAAAAAAAAAACATTCGCCAGAAAAAACTATGAGTGTAATGGACCAAAGAAGATGGAAGAAAAAAGCAAAACAGAAACCTTCTAAAAAAAAACCCCAAAAGATAAACGCAAACGGGGAAGAAGAAAATATTGCAATGCAGCGTGCATAAACAAGCTCCAGCTAACACCCCTTTGTCTCCAATTGCAGCCTAACATTTATCCTTTAAGGTATCAGAATTTGCTGTTCCGTCAAATGCAAGCAAAGCTACTTGAACAAAACAGCCGCAGTCGACTCGCGGGGCTCGTGGTAAACACATTACGCTGGGCATGACAAAGAGGCTGAGGGGAGTTCAGGCGAGGCGCCCTGAGGTTAGTACATGGGACTTTTCCAACGCCAATCAAAGCCAGTCACTGTCATCAGCAAAAGTCAAAAGGTCTCAGACAGCTCTGTTCTTTCACCCCACAGCCTCTTTGCACTGTAATTTGGGCAGGGAATGGGGTTTCAGACACTAAGTCAGCCACTGTAATTTCCTGTGGGATGTGACCTTTGCCTGGCTCGGCATTGGATTGCATCTGCCACAGTAATTCCCCTATCTAATATAAATCGCTCTTCCCTCACTATTTTGAATTCCCTTTTATGCCTCTCTATCATGTCATCCATATCGTACCCTTTACGTTTCAACCACTTATGAGCCGTGTGTGTATTGTGTTGCCATCACTGCGTGAGGGCTGCCATCTCTTTGAGATGTCCTCTACTGTACACTCGGCAGCCGTGAGATAGTTCTATCTGCCTCCATCAGACACACCCCTGGGTGGAAGCACATACCCACTCCGGAATAACGCTTCTTAAGGGTTGGACACCACTGACCTTGGCTGAAGAGAGTGTTGATGGGGCGATAACACACGCCTAAAATGTGTCGGAATGCATTCGGACAGTAAAAATAATTCTAAATTGTACTCCGGAGCTTCTGCTTCCAACCAAAAGTTTCTAAAAATGCCATCACATCATGACATTATATGCACTTTTGCATTTGCTAGTGGCAGTGGAATCTGATTATAGTACCATCCTATTTAGAAAGGACATTTCCAGGAAAGAAAAAAAACCAAAACAAAACAAAAAAACACAGCAGGGTTGGAGAAGATCCCGGCAGTGCACACTTTGAGTACTGCAGTATAACCAAGCATCAATACAACACCAGTCCACTTGTTTGCAAGCCCTATTCAGGCTTCCAGGTCACCCAGAGTGATCAAGCCTCTCATGCGTTTCATGGCAAGGATGTCTCTCAAAAAGCCTAATGTTGTGACAGACCCTGAGCTCTGAGTATTTGGCTGAGTGCGCCTACCGTCAATAGGGACAGTGAAGACCTCTTTAGGGATGTAGAGCTTGTCCTCAGCAGTTCTGGCCCAGTCCTTCATCCCTCGGCGGCCCTTCATGGGGAAGTTGATATCGCTGGAAACCGCTGACACCGGCTCTCTCTGGATGGTTATCACTGGACGGGAACAAGAGATAGTACGTACACGTTTGAACATGTGGAACTCAGTGGCGCAAAATGGAGATCCGATCGAAGGGCAACGACTGATGATAAGGCGAGTCGGAAAAAAAGCAACCATCCATGAGTGCCCATCTTAAAAAGTAGTATCCATCTTGTGACCTTTGTTATTTCTTTCAGTAGCCATTTTGAAACAAGCAAACAGTGGTGGTACTAATCAAGTTGACCTTTAACCGCTACTTCATGTCAAAATGGCTGAAAGTATTTAACCAAATTAAATATCATTACACAGTCTTTGTCATATTGTCACGCAACAATACTTACTGAGGTTGTTGGTAACCACCAAATAACTCTGAAAAGGCTTTTGGGCCTCTCCGATGAGGTGAATGAAATCTTCTATTATCCTCATCAGCAAGGCGGCACCAGGAGCTACCTGTGGACGGAGGACGGAGCGACAGAGTGGAGCGTCAGTCGTCAGAGTCGTGATCTAAGGCCAGATTTCTGAGAGACTCATCTTGGCATTTGAAATATTACAGTCCCCCAGAACTGAAAGCGTTCCAGGGCAGTAAATTGTAACCACATGGGATTTAATATCATATTTGGGTGCTTGTTTTTCAGTGTCCAGATGGCGAGTAAACACACCTCTGCTCAAGGGCAATGGGCAGGGTCACACACAAAAATGCATGGGGTTGCAACGTGGGATGAATGAGTGGTAGCTATTGTGTTTTGTAAACAGGTGGGGTTTTATGACTAATAAGGAAATGTTAATGTGGGATGTGGTCATTCTAATACCCCATCCAATTTGCAACCCCCACCCTCCCGACTCCCTGCCTCCCACACACACACAGCTTTGATATCTGATACATTACAAACACATAACAGTAACATGTCAATAAACAGACATAAAAAATGTATTCGGTGGACGTATTAGGCATGCATTTGCTGTTTGGAAATTGGTGCACAAGGGAGAATTTGTCTTTGTATTTCTGCCAGAAAGTCTTTTATCTTTTTTTTTTTAGCCTTTTTGTGGGTGAACCTCACCAATTAGTTTATGTATTGTAGGAACAGAAACCTGAAAATGCATTTGATCATACATTTAAATATGACTCAGTATGTCTCAGATGGGGTGTCAACTCTTCGTTCATCTTGCGTCTGTGCCCGCGCGTTGCTATTTATAAAATTTGTCCTCCACTGACTCCTCCACTGATTCTCGGAAAAATAATTAAAGACAGCCTTTATCCATTACCTAAATTAATACTTATGAGTAACACACGTGAGGTACATCAGATGCAGCGATGCGACGGAGCGACAACAGAGGACAACACAGGAGACGAAAGGCTTTACCTGGTGAGCGTCCTCCCATTTGTCCACGTTTTCCATGTCCAACATGTAGCTGATTATCTGGAAGAATTTCTGAACGGAACATGAAGATGTTCTCAGTTGATAATGCGGCACAACCAGCATTCGCTGTGATCTCATTTGTATGCATGTATGCAGGCACACTAAAGTATTGGCCACAGTCCCTTATTATTTAGATACCTTGCACCCACCTGCCAAGACTACCGCAGCAGCACTGCAGTTTATTCTTAGTTGGGTTTTGAACAATACAGTAGTTTTCCATATATAGGTACTATATAGTGAAACATTAAATACTTTCTGTCAAAAGACTGACTGAAGATGTAGCATTTTGCTGTCTTACAGGCAGTGAAAAGAGAAAAACGCTGCTAAAAAAAATCCCCTTTGAGGCCGTAGCAGCTATGCAACTGTAGTTCATTGGTATGCAAACTTTGTGCAGAGAAAAAATGGGGCTTCTACATAGAATAAATTTGGAGGTGTTGGAAGTGTAGCTGGATCTACAACTGCATGTTTGTATGCATTGCTGTCCCGAGGGGTTTAAGCAAGGGTGGGCGAGGGGCGTCTTCGCTGATCTGCCTACCTGCACGTCGTCAGGAGCTGGGATGTAGGTTGCTCTTTTGAAGGTGTCCGTCACATTTCGCAGGATCTCCGTGGAAAAGAGAAGGTCGCCACTGTAGTAGCTCCTCCTCTGCAAGAGCTCCAGGAGACTCCTTACGATCTGAGACATGCCCTCCCCAGCCAGGGTCCTCTGACCCTTCGCGAGATGCTCTCGTAACTGGAACGTTTGGAGAGAGACGGAAATTTCAGGAGAGAAAGGTGCACTGGTGAAGAAGGTGATCACAAGCGTTCCCGTTTGCACTTACCATAGCACATGTTCTTATTTCAAACATGTACCATCTAACTCTAACCCCCCCGAAAAAGATATAAACACAAGGAGATGTTTAGAAGAATGGATATGTACACAAGAATTGGTTATTGTCTAATGTGCTTAAAACTGGCAAACAAAAACAGGCCCAGAAGAAGTCTCAGGCAAGCAATTGGTCCTCATCGCTTCAGAGGCAGACAAAGCGGGAGTGTCAATGCAAAGAAAAGAGAAAGGAGAGAGAGAAAGAGGTGGGCCAGGAAGAACAGAAGATTCCAGCAATCACAGAAAATTAATTATTGACTCCTGGTGTTAACGAAAGGTTGGAACAAAAGCTAACAGTGCAATCAGCTCTGTCCCGCTCAATCCTTGACCCCCATCTCCTTCTGCCATAATTGAGGAGATAGAAAAGGTGGAAGTTCACAGAGCAGGAAAACAGTCTGGCCGATGAACACATTCATTAGCTATGTTCATTAATTGATAAGTGTGAACAGCAAAGCTCTGGAAAGCTAATTAGAGATATTGGTGAGCCCTGAGTACAGACACAGCTCTATTTTAAGTAAACTTTTTGATAATAGCAAGTTGAAAGTATCAGTGAGTAAAAGAGAGAAAAAAAGTGCAAGTCAGAGTGATATATACTGTATATATATATGTATATATATGTATACATATAAGTACAATCCCCCTTAGTCATACTTCCACTAATGAGACAGACAGGTTTGATAAAGGTGTGTCACGACAGACGGTGATGGTGCAACTACCCAGCTCGACTGATGAAATGTAGACAAGCATTCGCCTCTTTTTCCTCTCCTCACTGAGGCTGATGAAAAAGTTGGCGAGAGACTTCCATTTTTTCATTTTTTGAGCGATCACTTGGGAGGGTAGAAACTTACAGATAAATGTAAATATCTATATTCAAGTGAGACGCATCTGGCGAAGCTCGGAGGACCCCAGAAAGCAACTCCATTATTGTCCAGCATGCAACGACGACTAGCAGATCCTAAAAGAGAGAGAAAGATGCAAACATTAATTACAGACTCCGACCTTTTGTTCCCATGAAATCTGCCCGACAACACCGTATTGTGCGCTGTGGGCAAGGAGGAGGAGTCTTTCCGTCATGCTTACTGCACCGGCTGTTGTGCGATGATTCATATGACGGAAACAAGAATCAATAGCAATCGATAATGAAGATATTCACACTTTAAAAGTGTTACTACCAAACACATAAACATCTTGTTTAATCACTGCGAGTGACAGGTAATCCCATTTATAATGAGATTAATGTCAAGTTTAATACAAAGAGGTGCTTGCGCAATGATTTTATGACTTAAGGGAAACCGTAAAAAGCAAGCCACAATTGTTTTTATTAGCCTTTATCTTCAACTTATTAAATGTCAACATCTTACTTTGCACTTTTGTTTTAACCTGGCAGACAAATTTGCCTCTGAAAAATTGCTTCCGATACATTCCAACCAAGATAAAATCATTTCCTCAAGCCAACCCATATATGCACTTAACAAACCGTTTCATGAGTGATGGATTGATGGCTTTGTTTTAATGCTAATAATAATGTTTTTATGACACTTTGCTGGCAGGCAACCCATTCCTGCGGCAGGCATGTTATGATGTCGGAGTTGGAGAGACGGATTGATTTTATTCTTTTAGTTAAATGTCTGGCAGTATCGTACTCGACAAAGATGTGTTGGATAACGCAGAACCTGAAAATGATGTAATGGCAACAATTGCATATCTATCTAAATATATCTGTGCTGAGCTAACCAAGATCTCATTGAGAAAAGGTCATCTGTAATCTCTCCCCATCTGGAGTATTGTAACAGGCTTTATTCTGGTATCAGCAGGTAAGGCATCCGAAGAAATGCCCCTGCCCCCACACCAGGGAGGGGTGAGCGCACCGCCAATTCTCGCTGCCAATCCTCGCTGCCAATCCTCGCCGCCCTCCACTGGTTACCTCCAAGTATAAGAATTGATTTGAAGATTTTGCTGCTTGTTTTTCTAAAAGCTGGAAGGGTCAGACTGCTGCCTATCTGCTAACTCCGTATGAGCCCGATCACCGCTTGAGATCCATCAGCAGAGCCTTTCGATGGTACCAAAATCTCCAGTTGATATAAGCGACAGGGCTTTTGAAATGGAGGCCCCTCTGCTGTGGACCTCCCCGCCTCGAGGTTTCAGGCAACCAGTCTTCTTTGAAATCTCTTGAAAAGATATTTGTTAAGTGACCTTCCCAATCTGTAACCACTTCCCCTTTGTTAGGATTAGTGTATTAAATGATTATATATTCCACTCCTGCCGAACCAAATAAAGGACTGCGGTAAACCGGGCTCTTTGTTCTGCTGCCCCCCCCCCCACACACACACACTTTTTCTCGCCTGGTGCTTTTAGTGACTGATTCTGTTTTAGTTAGTATTTAATCATTAGTGTTTTAATTTTATGTTCTTGAGTTGTTATATGAACAATAAATACTACATCAACTACTACTACTACCATCAACAACAGCGACAATAATAATAATAATACTACTACTACTAC
>CAESWR010000719.1:463709-482418 GCA_903171835.1 Mullus surmuletus | reverse complement strand
TTGTTCAGTTTTACAGATTCCATAAGACATTGGGAAGAAAAGAAAAAAAAAAAATATTAGTAATTGCTCCATGGGTGAGCAGGGGGCCAGTATAGACCTAAAATAGCCTAAAGTATACAAAACTTGACACAGTATGCTCTGTGTCAACATATACCAACATATGAGACATCCCTATTTATTTTTGTTGTTGTTGTGGAACTAACATTAAGCAACTAGTTGGAGCCCTTTAGAATTTGAAGAAAGATGAGAGATCAAAGAATTACATACATACATACAGACATACATACATAAGTACATACACACATATGTACATACATACATACATACATTGGTTTATTATTATTATTATTATTATTATTATTATTATTATTATTATTATTATTATTAGTATTATCATTATTAGTATTAGTATTATCAGTAATAATAAGAATAAGAATAAGAATGATAATAAGTGTATATGTATGTATGTATCCATCCATTCATCCATCCATCCATCCATCCATCCATCCATTCATCCATTCACCCATCCATCCCTTTTGGTCCCTCATAACAATCCTTTTCAGCAATGGCAAAAAATATGGCCTGGGGACACTTTGCATACCTGATCCAGTGATACCGGGTTCCCCTGGACACGAAGCTGTGTTGTTGCACATGCGCGTTTCCCGCAGGGCACCACTGCACAGCGTCCCGTAGGGAGAAGACACGCATGATCGTGTCCTCACTTGCCAGCCATGCCCACAAGTGAGGGAACACACGCTCCACTGTGACCACTCTTCGGCCGCAGGGTCACCTGTGCAACAGGACAGAGATGGGCAGGGGAAAAGGAGTCAATGTCTCGCTACTATAATATGCAAGTGTGGAAGTCAGCATGATCTGTAATAATCATCTGCATATTGATTATTGAGTTATGGTGCGGAAAATCTGTATGTGAGGTCACAGTGACAAATTCTAATCAGATTATCCTTGAGTTGACGTAGATTTGTTCCCCTTCGACATTACTCTGAGGAGAAGTGTGGGGGTGAGGTCACATTGAACTTGACCTTTAACCACAAATACCAACATTTCTCTCTCTCTCTCTTTTGTCAAATCATTAGAATTTTGTTGGGGTGTTTCAGATGTGTTATTATATAAAATGGATGGATGGTCTACATTTGCAGTCTGAGAACGTGGCAGCCCAGGCCATCGCCATTGGAAGTGTATCACATCCTTGAGAAGTGTTGAGGTATCCAAATTGTCAGTCTCTGATAATTGTAACACATTATACATATTTAAACTTAGAAAATCTAATCAAAAATGCCCTTAAACCTATACAGTAAGCAGCAGATGGTATACTATTCAATGTCAGTAAAGCACACGGATCCACATGCGGCTTCTGAAAAGTAGGTTGGCAGGCACTTCACTTACATAAACCTTTGCTCGAGGTGCTGGAAACAGTAATGAATATAAACAAACATATTTTTGTGACAGCCAGGTGGGAAAAATGTGCTAACACTTTGTTATATCCTAATTACATATGATTTGCGTTCAGGTAGGTAACTATTATAATTTTAATTCACGTTATATCTGAGAGGTCACTGAAAAGTCAGAGGCTGCAGCTGTAGTAATTACAAAAGTGCAACGATCCACTGGCGGATTTTCTTGTCTATAATTTGCCGATAAATACAAATATCGGGGCATGTTTGTTTTATTGATTTCTGTTAGCAAGTTCGCAGTTTTACGCTTCTCTCTATTTACTGCAACAAAACAAGTCTTTCATTTTGGCGTCTGCGAAATCACTGCAATGTCACTTCAATATCGGGATAAACAAATGTAATCAATACAATCGTCAGGAGAAAACTGCATGCCGCTTCCTGGGAGATGATGAAATAGGAGCTTTGTTGTTACAATAAGCAACTGCATTTCCTGTTGTTCCGTTGTTTTACTCCTGGATAATCCTGGTTGAGACTTTGGTGTTTTTATACTTGAAATTGATATTTTTCACACGGCTCAATCTCCCTTGTTTACTGTTATCCTTTTTATTTTGATTTCAAACCACTGTTCTAAGAGTTTGTTTCACATGTTGAACCAAACTTGTCTCAACCTAAGTCGTACCCTTTCCTTCATGGATCCACGCGCCGAGCCAGGGAGGAAGTGGTTGGTGCCAACTGGCGGTGCCATTGGCAAGAACCTGGTTGAATCCCTGACTGTGAGGACTTCATTTTCTTTTCTTTTTTTTTCTCTGTTTCTATAAAGACAAGACAACTTTGTAGCAGCTAAACCCTGCCTCTATTTCTTCACCCCTTTCTGTCTCTTTTTGGCTAGCCAATACTCTGTGTTCAGTTCACCAAGAAGTTCTGGACGGAGTTTTTCAAAATAATGATGAAAAGATAGCAGCATAATGAGATTCCTTACACAAAGTATTGTTTCCTCACTGTCTCCTCCACTGCCATCGGCCATTAACACACTTTAAAAACGGGCTAAAGCTCCATCAAACATTGGACATACACAATAATTCATCAGTTATCGCACATTGCTGTCCAACGCGGGTAGTTCGATTATTATTGATCATAAGACGTTAAGGTCTGTTAATTCATTACGTTCATACATTAAGGTTTGTATGAGATGCCAAACCTCAATGTAGCATTCAACAACTATTTGCTATCAGAGCATAGCCCCTTCAAGTGATCAAAATCACTGATCAACTATTCAATCAGTACAGAGAAACCATCTGTTGACCAAATATTGTGTGCAAGTGCAGGGGATAGTGAATACCCATTCACTGTCCGTAATTAACTGTTTTGTTCGTTGCAGATGAAGTTGTAAATCAATTATCGTTTTTGATTTTCACACCTCACGTCCTTGAGTCTTACTGCTGAGTCCCTGACAGGGGTATTAGGCGATTTGCATATGGCATTAATTGATTTAAGCCCCATAGTGCAAATTAACCTTGACTGAATATTCATGAGGGTGATAAAGATGTTATTCAACGATATTAAGATTCATGGTATTACCGGTATTAAAAAAAACAACATGTAATCTGACTGCGGGGGGGGGGTCTGCTTATACGTAAAATAAATAGCATATCCTTTTGCTAGTAAGCCTGTAGGAGTCTCCTCTCTGAGTGTGTGTTTAAGCACCCATAATAGATTGGATGTTTCAACTGGATTGTAGGTGATTTTGAGTTCTCAAGGCAGCCATCGGAAGCCGTTTTATTAGCCCCTCCGAGTTCTCGCCCGCTTCTCTCTTTCTCTCTCTGTCTCGCTAAATTGTTTATAAGCTGTGTCCTTTGATGGAGGCGTCATCACGTGGCAAAGAAGGAAATCAAATTAATTGCATGTCCGTTAATCGCATTACATCTTCATTAACATGCCGTGAGTCAGGGCTTAAGCTCATCACACATGCCTGGAGAAACGGAGGGACGGGGAGAACCAAGGAAGGAGGGAACGCAGGAGAAGGACAAGAGAGAGACAGGGGTTTCCTTGGCAGAGGGGACTCCCCCCACTGAAGTGATAGCTAGATGTGTGTGTGGGGGTGTGTGTGTGTCATATACTGTATATGACCTGTTCTGGTGGATGAAGCAGCCAACATTGAATGTCATGTATGTATAAGAGATGTAAGCGCAGTCCACTGCAAACACACGTGTGACATTTTTAAATATATTTAATGTATGATGTCATGAATAATTCAGCTCATCTTCTTCAAATACAATTAATTATGTAAGACACAAAACGAAGTTCGCACTTTCACATTTCCACAAATGCCAATGGTCAACAGTGGCAGAGCAGCCCAGGGATCTGCCAAGCCTTCAAAAGGCAGATTTCCATGATTAATGTGGTTATTTTTAGCTACGTTCCTGCCCCCGGATGTGCATCGTGACACACACTTCACTCACCTGTTTGTGCCTGAAACACACCTGGCTGGTCGGCAGAGCGCGGCCTCTGCGTCTTCACCTTCAGATCATCATCGTACGGGTCTGAAACAAACACGGAGAAATGCGTGGTGCGATTATTCAGTTGCTGACACGCGGTTGCACTTCTTGTTTACTATAAGCAAAAGCGGCGGAACGTAGAGAAAGTTGCGCTGAAAACTGTGGTAAATAAGCCCCCGTCGCCATCCCCTCCGCAGATTCCGGGAAGTCAAAAGAGCCGTGTTCTCAACACATCCAAAATAACGACTCTGGCAAAATAAAAATTCAAACGCCCACTCTTCCTTGGCTCGCACCTTGCAGCGGAATATTTAAGGAACACGCGTTTTAGAGGCACGTCTTTGCAGGAGGCAGGCAACAAAACGCCACAGTGCTTGCTATAATGTCAGAAGATTGAAGAAGTCGATACTCACTGGCTCGTTTAGCTCGGAGTGGAAACATAAAAGGTTGATTGCATGCGTTGAAGCAATATGTGCATTCTCACGTTTCAGCTCAGGAAGGAACAAAGAATCAACAAAGTAAATACACATTAGCACATTGGAAAAAAGCCTGGATCGAATCCATCAGGGGGCTGATTGACTTGGATCATTACATGTAACAGGCGTTCGTCGGATGTTGCCATTAAAAAAAAAAAAAAAAAAGAGGACAAGATAAAACGGTACAACCCATCAAAGCCAGTTTTCATCCTACCCGCCACGAAACATACATGGAGGCAACGCTTTCCTGTGCAAATGCATTTGTAAGTTTATAGTTCCAGCTCCATAACACTTAATCAACTCCTTTGGCAGGGACGTGTCTCTGATTTATGGGCTCTTTTTTTATTTATTCATTTTTTTTCCATTTGGGCACTTTCTTGCCCAAGAGATTTCTTCAAAAGTGCTGGAAGGATTTTATTTGATTTTATTTATTTTATCCCCCCCTGCCAATTGCACGGGTATGAGGTTGCATTGTGAGGTGAAAAATTGGCTTGAGAGGGTAAACTCTACTTTGGGCTATTTTTCCAGCCCCCTCCCCCCCCGCCCCCCCGTATCAGAATATTTATTATTAATTTGCCATGCCGCGAAAACAGGGCCAAAACAGTAAACAAAATTATGTGGCAAGAGCGATTCCGAGGGGCCACCTCGAAGACGATAGGAGGAATTACACACAGCAGATCAGGTGGCTTTGATTGCCCATATTGGCGAACTCCCGATGCCGACTTTTAGACGTTTGAATAGCATGTTTGATCTTTGTTCTCCCCTGCGAGAGGAGCCTCCGCGCTTCAGCCGTGGGGCTCATGTTCTCATCATCCGGCTCTTTCGTGGCATGGGATTACACTTCGTATTCTTTCCCCCCCTCGAGTGTGACTGGTACACTTCAGTCTGGCACGACGTCAAGGCGTACGCTGCGGTTTTATCAAATTAGATTAAGCCTATTAATCCTATTATTTGAGCTGGCCTTTTTTTTTTGCTTTTTTTAGGGCACAGAGCAGAAATCGATCTCCTACTTTTAATGTGATTGTCAGGATTTATTCAATAATGCGCTGCAATGCTGTAATTTGTTTTGCATCTTTCGAACACAAGTCTTTTTGGGGATTTTAAGAAGTCTCTTGGGTGGAATACACTGACAGTTTTTGTGTGTATTATAGTGCATGCATTTTTTTTAGATTCGATTACGGAGCGCAACAGTGATTGACAGAAAAATGTCCTCACATTAGCCTCTATCAAGGAGTTGACCTAGTGAGGGGCAACAACAACACGCGTACACACAGCGCACACACACCCCTCCCCTGTCAAGGCTCTGTGATGATTGCTCAAACGCCCATCGCAACCAGCCCTCTAATTTGGCCTCTTACAGAAACAACTCTTTGTCAGAGAAATTGACAGTTTTGCTCATGCTCTGGTTTGCACTCTTTGGTTTAAATTGTGTATCTCTCCCTCCCATTCCCCTGTTTGTGTGTTGTCCTCAACCGTAGCACTTTTGCTTAAAGGCCACAGTATAATTTGTTTTGTTACTAAAGGGTACAATGTTGCCGTTTAGTGGTATTGAAATCTAACTGCAGCCCTTGGGGGAAATACTAACTTTTGTAAAAAAATAAAAAAATAAATATGTGTGTGAGTTGCTACTTTCGAGATCAAATGGAACACCAGCGCTGTGTTCAAAATCCAAACCAATTTCAGGTTTGCACTTTACCTAAAAGAAAAGACTTGGACAATCTGGCCACTCAATATATTGACCTTTGCCTCACACAAGGTGATGGTGCAGTACTCGGAATGGGTCTGCTTGGTCTCCAGACCACTTTTTGAAGCTTTTCAAGTCTTATCTTGGACTCGGTCTTGTCTCAGATTTTTTTTCCAGACCGGTGAAGACGGCTGTGCCTCGCTTTGGACAACAAGCATTAACTTCCAAGCATTGCTAGACTGATTACTCCCACCCAATTTGCAGCCTCTGCTTTCTTATTCAATGCGTTCATCTGATTTCAGTCAACTTGGAGGCCAGACTCCCCAAAAAAGCCGAAAAGTCTTGAGTAGAATTATCTGCCTATGCACCATGAATCTAAAGTGAAGAAGAAAATGACTTATAACTTTGTTGCCTTGTGCTGCTAAAATAAAAATAATGCAGATGCTATTTTTGTTGTTGTAAAACTCTATCTGTTCCGTATTATGGTACTCTTTCTATATGTATGCATCATTCTCAAGTTTCTGATGTATTTGGTCTTATCTTGGAAGTGGAACCCAAAATGTCTCATCTCCTCTCGGTCTTGGTGCCGTGTGGACTTGGTGAGGTCTTGTTTCGTGCGGCCTCGACTTCAGCACTACAAGGCAGTGCACCAGTCACGGCTACATGATTTACAGTAGCAGTTACAGGTTATGAAAAGCATGCATTGCAACAGTTACTGACTGCATAATACGCTCAACCAAAACAATGGTCACAGAAGAGACGGAGACAGACAAAAGAGCAGCAAAGCAGTGAGGTTTGTCTTGTTAGCTTGTCTGCTCGCACCGACTGGAAGAATTTAATCAGGGACACAGCGCACCGAAAGAACCACTTCTCTCTTTCACCTCGCGTCTGTCTCGGTGAAGGGGAATAGAGAAACGCGGCGTGCTTATGATATTGATTTTTTCCAGTGAACGTAATCAATGACAATGAAATGTTCAAATGTGAAAATAATGAGAATCAGAGAAAATTAAATTCTCAGAGTAAACAAACCTCCCTCCAAACGTAATAATTGGATTTTGAGAATCACATTAGAGATAAAGGCAAACATCTGACAGGGGGAACTTATTTATGAAGAGCTGCAGAGACGCTTCCTCCAAAGACACAATGGATAAAAATATCTTGTTCATCCAAAACGAGGCGTCTTTTCGGTGACTGGCGCTGCAGTCATCACCACAACCGATGCTTCATATTGGAAGCCTTTCGAAATCCAGTTCAGACGAACCAACACAATTCGGTTAAAATGGAAAGGTCCTGCGGTTCAACTTGAAATTCATCGATTTCTTTTCTGATGACTACAGAGGAGGTGCTGATGCTGGTCGAGCGCTGGGGTTCTGGATCATTTTCTGGAAGAATCCGGCTCAAATTGAGCCCACTGTGAGCTTGCGTGTTTGGCGGTTCTGCACTCCCGAGACACAGAGGTCAGTGAAGTGAAGACGGAGAAATAATGTCTCACATAAAATGATCAGCGAGTACGACCGCTCTCCCTCTGTTTTCCTTTCAACCGCCCTCCGTGTGAATGTCCTGCGCTACCTGTTCATCCTCAAAGCGCAGCCGAGAGGAGGATTTAGATGAATGCCGGTGGAGAGTCCGGCACAATCGAAAGCAAAGATCAATATGGATAAGAGATCTGACCTTTACTAACCCCACTATATTGTTTAATGTTCCAGACTACACTTTAATGGACACATCATCACACACTTCATCAAACCCTTTTGCCCTCTCTCGTCTGCACTGCTTTCCGGCTGTTTCTCCATCTCTGGGGTAATCTGTTTCTCATTTGTAGCTGACAGCATCTCTTCCAACCATGAGCGGGTGGTGGAGATGTGATATTTTAGCCCTAAGTTTGTGCCAATAAGGAGCGGTTGCTGTCAGCCTGTAAACATTCTGTTTAAACCCAAAGTTGAGGTTAAAAAAGCACCTTATGGCAAAGAAAATAGCAGGATGTGGGCAGTTTTTAGCCTTTTGGGCTTGACAATCGATTTTACAACTTCACCCTGTAAAGACTGAGCCATGAAATAATTGCCCAACAATTCTAATAATTTGTAAACAAAGACTATTCCTCTTGAAGATTCAGTAACAATTTGAAAGTTTTCCTGACCTTAACTTTTTCAAAATGTGCACAAATATCCAAGAGCAATCACATGTTGCTCGCATGAGTGACAGGTGCCATATTGGATGTCTCAAGTGAAGGCCATTAGGTGCATGAATTTCTGAACCCTGGTGGTTTATCCGTGCACTGCATGTCTCTGATTGTATACATCATTTTTATCGAAAAAAAAAAAAAAAAATCACACTGAGGATGTAAAGGTCTCAAAAACTATGTGGAAACGTTGGAGCCAATGAGGAAGCCACCCACACAACACACTAATTGGAAAAGGCAATCATTTGGTAACACTAATTAAGAAAGACTGGTGCTATAAACCATTTTGGGGCTTCAGATACTCGTGCAATTAGGTAGGTGGGTGGGTAGGTAGGTGGGTAGGTAGGCTGGTAGGTAGGTATCGGTAGGTAGGTCTGTCGGTATGGGTACTTTATTCATCCCCAGGGGGAATTTAAGTTCCAGCAATATCTATGGACATCAAAGAAATACAATACAATAAAAAGAAATAAATTAGTAAAGTTGTTTTAACAGACAGCTTCACGCCATTAGATGTAATTCACAAAAGAGGGATTAATGAAAATGAAAATATGTTGTAGTATGATGCTACAACTCTCTTAAAATAATCAGTATTAATTCAATTTGTTTATCTCTTCCAGAGCCACGCACTCATTTCTCAGCAAACAATCAAAAATCTGTTTTAAGCTACAGTCCCCGTGGCAACTGCCGGCTTTATTAATCAGTCGAATTACACATCAGTCAAATCATCTCGACAGAGTCAGAGCATGAAAAGCAGTGTTTGTTGAGTTAAAAAGGCTTTTAAGTGCAGCTTCTGGAGTTTCAGTACTGAACAAGCTGTCACCCGAGTTACCGCCAAGTCATCTTAGCTGTGACAGTGATTTGTGTGAGATAGCGTGTGATTGGCACGGTATTAGAAGGAATTGGGGGTTCTTTCTCAGCGGTGGGAGTTGAGGAAGCGAGCAAGTGGCTTTTTAAAGCACGATTGCCTCGGCCCGTGAGCCGTTCCCTTAGCCCCCTGTCAACAAAGACTCTATCTGGTGCACGTAAGGTGACATTTTCCTTTTTTTAAACACCATTTATCATGTGATGCATTGCCACGGGTTACATAAAAAGCAACAACAACCCGCTGATGTTTCATAAAGACGTCGCCGCACCACTCTCGCCAGTTAACGTTTGTGCAGCAACAACTGATTAACAAGCACATGATGTGTTCGGGCTCCGTAGTTCCATGAGAAGAAGCAGATCCTCCTCTATCTTTTCACTTGAGGACATTTTTTTTCCTTTCTTCGCTCTCCCCGACCTGCACACTCATTACAAAGTTGCACGTGGGAGGGCAAAGTCCCCAACGTGCGCTTGGTTGGGGACGTCGTGGGTTTCACCGCGCAGGGAGCGGCGGCGCCCTCGCCCTTGACACCGGCGAGCTCAAGAGAGAGGAGAGATGAGGAAGTAAACCACGGCCGATGAATAGACGTCACGGAAAAGCACTCGCAAAGCGGCGGGCTGAGGAAGGGGATTGGGGCAGAGCCAGTCAGAACCACAGACTCCTTTTGTCTGCCTGAGCCGGGATTTGAGCCTGCTGGGACGACGATGCGTGTGTGTGTGTGTGTGTTTGTGTTACACATATGGTAACACGCTAAAACAGCTGGGTTAAGTCGATTGGCACGCACCAAAAAATAAATAAATAAACGCAGCGCCATGGACACGCTGCTGTCGCCTACTGTCGCGTGTATGACCGAGCCTATGCTCACACACAAACACACACACACACATACACACACACACACGGAGCATTTTCTCAGCCGTACATCAATTCGGAGCTTATAGCTCTCTAGTGCTGTCCATTTATTCCAGGGTCCATCTGGGAGAGCCCAAACTGATAGAGGCACACCATAATGGACTTTTTATAAGCTACTGGACGGACAGAGCCCCTCCATCTCCACTCGCGCTCACCCTCCCTCTCTCACGGTCTGCCGATATGAGGAGAGGAGGCAAATCAGGTTGCTGCAGGACGGCGGCGTCTCCTCGACTGCAGGGACGTCAAGGTCGCATGCGGCATCGAAAATGGATTCGGTCAAGGTTTCTCAACACCTCGGTCGGTGGACCCTTTTTTGGGGGGTTTTCTTTTTTGTTTTGATGAACACAGGTGCTGGTATCCCTCTGAGGCCACATTGTTCCTGTTTCATTTCACTTCAACTCTCAATCTCAAATTGCTCACTTTCTCCCCGTTTTGATTTTCTCTTATTAGATTTTTTTTTTTCCCCTCTCAAATCGTGCAAACTCCGACACAGGCTGTCTGCCACCCACTCATCCTCTGTCTATTACCTCGTTGTCTGTCTCGGATTTGGATTTAAATTACACATTTTTATTTGGTTTGGCTAGCAACACTTTTTTTCCAACATCAAGTACATCGAGACCAACAAATCCCCTACAAAATGTAAAACCTTAATGGGATGGTTGTGTGAGATCCTCACTATCAGTGTCGTTCATCAGCAGTGACCATAAAAAAAATCCGACCTCATAATCACCCAGTATTATTTTCCCTCCATTCATATCATTTCACACACCTTTCCATCAGCTGAAGGAGGAAGGGAGTGGAAGGAGACCGCTACGATGCGAGAGAAGACGCATCACAGCAGCCTCCTTCAGAGCATGTAAAAGCCTTGAAAAAGCTGCTGATGGTGAAGTCAGACTTTTTTGTGGCAAGAAATGTAATCAAAATGAATTACTCTTTTAAAAGCATGTTGTTTTTGGGGGCAAAACGCTTTATCCGTGTGACCCCTGCAACTAGACGGAACTACTTTCTGCAACACCAAAACCGGGCTGGAACTCAAGGGGTGCAATGGGGGAAAAGTAACTGCTGATTAACGACACTGATGGTGAGGATCCCATACAACTTTATGTCAAATACCCTAAAAAATGCTATAAAAATGCTAAAATCCTATTTTTGGCCTTTATACTTTAATCTAATATTAAACAACTATAATCTTTAGGGCCATATCACCCCCCCCCCACATATATAAAAGAGAGCAAGCAAGGGGTGTGACCAAACACTCCTAGATTCCAGCGCTCGGCTCAGCGTTATGTGGAAAGGGAGTCTTTGAAGTCTGATGCTACAGAGAAAACAAACTCCATGTCCGAAAAAAAAGTCATAAAAAAAGGAAAAACAGAAGCCGAGAGTCAGTTTGGCTTGGAGAGCCTTTCCAACTGCTAACACTAAAGCTAAAGTATAGCGAGTTTCGGTCTGGAGTGCTGGTGCTCACGGCGACACCTAGTGGAAAAATATCTCCTCTTTGAATAGTGTTAACCCAGCCTGAAAAGTCACCCGTTCACTCATGCCAGAAGCTCCCGTTCAGGGTGCCACCCTGCTCGTGAGGACACGGCTTGGGTTCACTGTCTCACCCAAGGACACAAACACTCCAGGCCAGGGGATTGATGAGCCTTTTAAGCATTCTAAGTTATGATCTTAGCAGAAAAAATGTTTAACAGATCGATTTATATGCGCATTATGGATGGCTGGGGCATAAGAGCGGGTGAAAACGGCGAGAGAGGAGGGAAGAGAAGGCGGGCGAACCAGCAATCTGCAGCTTATCGCAATCAATGTCTCAGAAAGTATCGATTGCACCCGAACTGACACTTCATTCTGCTCAATGTTCCTGAACCTGTGATATCGCGGAGTAAGCTTATCGCACCCGCCCGACCGGGACCCGCGGGGTTACGGGTCGTCCCACGCAACCCAGAGTGAGCACGCTAGTCCACTGTAGATGTGTTTAAAATCAAGGGTAGAGGCATCCCAAAGTGATCGATGTAAGTTAAGCCCGAGCCCCCGGTGAACTCGCACTTTTAAATCCCAGCATCGGAACAGCACACATTATGCAAAGACACAACAGCTGCCGGGTGAAAACCTTGTGTCCAGATTTAGGCATCTTTTTGTCTGTCACGCCAGCAGGGAATTGTCTTCACCGTGGACTGATTTGAATAATTTAACAGCAGACAAGAGAGCAGCATCAGCAGCACACAGTATTTAAACAAAGAAAAAGAGTTTGCAGTTAGCAGATGTCAATGTGGCTGAACTTCAGGTTTTGGTCGCAAGCTCGTTTTTTGTTGTCCACCACTGTTAATTAGAGCTATTTATATTCATAGAGTTGACAACTCCTTGCTTTTGTGCGGTTTCAAGATGTCATTCTTGAATTGTGAGTGTTGGATTTTCGCTCTTATTGTCAAGCTTGCACGCCCCCACACAAATTAAAGGCAGAATGTGCTAAACCTCAGACTATAGCTGACACCGCAGCTTCCGATCTTTGTCACATGTCACCCTCTCTACTGTCCTTACCGCCTCCTCTGATGCGAAATAAAAAATCCTCTGGCTTTCGAGTGTGTCGTCTGGGACAACAGCACAGTGTATGTACACAATGCAGTCACATCAAAAAGATCAATTTCCGCTCACATTTGCATCTACAGTGGGGCCAGTGTTGCCATGGCAACATCATCATCAGACTGACGCTATGAAGGAACGGAGCCGACAGGGGTGACAAGGGCCCACAGGGCGAGCGGGAGGTGGATTATAAATCAGTGTCCACATGGCTGCTGGTCTCATGTCTGACGAGGGGGCAAAGTGTGTGTGTGTGTGTGTGTGTGTGGGGGGGGGGGCTATTAAGGTAGCTGCAGTGCTGTTGCTATCGCTCCTTTTTCTGCATGTTCTCACTTTTTTTAACAATTCAATTACTTTGCCGTCATTATCTATTTTCTGTAACAACGTGTGTGCTTTGAATCATTTCTGCCTTGACACAATGAAGTACTTTCCTCTAAAACTCACGTGTATTCAGAGCTTGTGTAGCGTGTTTGTGTATGTTGCAGTGATTCTGGACATGAATGCGCAATCACACGCTGCGTCGATCCCTCTTAATGAATGGAAATAGTCCGTTAATAAGAAAACTGAGCACAATCAATGGCTGCAACGGTACGATAAGAATCATCTATTGTGCAGAGAAAATCTTTCATGCAGGCATTTCCCTACAAATTAGCACAAAATATGAATAGTTGAATCACCTGCAAGTCGCTTTCAGACTGTTAACTCTTTCATGGTTGGAAATGTATGCAATGACCACTGCAATTTTTTTCTTTTTTTTTTTGCTCATGCCAGCAACAATGTCAGTAATTAAATTAAATTAAATTAAATTAAATACACAAACAAACTTGGATCAGTTCATTTTGAAGCTCAAGGGTCTGAGAAATTGTTTAAGAGGAGGTCAATAATTGTGCACAAACAGAGTAAGATGCACATGAGTAAGCAACTAATAATAATGGGGGAAAAAAATCACAATCAATCACATTCTGACAGATTAAATGGTAGTGTGGTAGTCTGTTTTCCGTGATTATTTTTGACTTGTGCTTTTTTCCATACACATGCACCTCCTTTTTTGAAAATAGCATGATCTGTGCATACTAATTTTAATCGTTAATGGTTGCATTCATCATCACTTGCATGTTTTGTATCATTTGAAGAGAATATCCATATTTTTGTTCTGCCGTGTAAAAAGAATGATAATGTGAATACGAAGGAGTCAAACTAAGACTCTCAACCTTCCTCATGAGTGTGCTCTCCTCCTGTCAACCACCTTTCTTTAAGGACGGGTCAGTGCGGCAGGACCGAGAGGCGCTCTTTGGGGTCTTGCACATTCACTGCGCAAAGGCATTCGCCCCAACACTTGTAAATGCACACACACACGCACGCACGCACACACACTCACACACACACACATATAGAGAATCAGTCACAGACAAGCTTAGTTTGGCTTAGACAGTAGCGCAGCATTTCTCCAGTCTACAGTAAGACAGGGAGCTGAATCAGTCAGCTTTTGTTGGGTGAGATAGACGGATCAACCCATGTGAGGAAAAACGATAAGGAAGCAGAAAATAGAGGTGAAACCCACACGGTGGAAAAATAAGAACAGCTCAACGAGTCGCTCTTATTTTGATGATTTGAGGGAGGGTTATCAGTGTCTGGCTGTGTCGCTGCCCTAGATTCCTACATGGTTAGTCCTTCTGTTTTTAGTGACACTGACTCACTTGAAAACTGCAGAACATGTTTATTGTCCTTTTTATTTAATTTTTTTTCAATGGATTCTATCTGGATACATGCTATCGTGCATTGCTGGAATGAACTTGTGCTTTGCTGCAGTCTAATACAGCTCTTCATGCACACGGTTGGTTTTATTTGTGCGCTATTAAGAACAGCATGTGCCTTTCTGTATGACTTTAGATAAGAGAGCTCCATAATAACATTTCACTTGCACAGCTCTGTGGTACAAATGCTGGTGTTATTTCAATGCTTGAAATTTTCCAGGCAGCGCCGACCTTCATAACAATGCATTCGACATCCAATATATACAGCGGTGCTCTAGTTTCTTTTCAGCGTTGGACAGAGAAAACCTTTGTAATGCCCACACATATCTGTCTTTTAATCTTGAATGGAAAGGAGTACTAAATGCATTCATTTCTGTGTCAAATGATGCTGGGGAAATGCCGAGTATCTTCAGGGACTCACCTCAACCTCACAAGAAAATCCAGAAAGTACTTTGATTTAAAGTGAAAGGGGTGTTATTTTGGGGAATGGGTTAGCAAAAATGACAGATAGGAGTTGTAGCAACCACCATGCATTGACCACCTTCTCACACCAGCAAGTTATGATATATTTACAATATTATTTTTAACCTCCAAAATGCATGCATATTTTATTGACAGGATGTAGGACGTGCATAGAGGGATAATAACACAGTACAGTAACCAGGTCTCCATAGCAACATTGAGAATATGCATCGTCGAACAGAGGTGTCCCAATACAACTTTTTTACTTCCAAGATGATACCGATATTGCAGCCTTGAGTATTGGCCGATGCTGAAAATGTCCCGATACAATATCAGCACAAATCATACATACTTTTATTACTTATTTTGTAGTATGGAATGTTAGAAAAGGCTAGATCAAGTGGTATTACTCAAACAGAGAACATCAGCAACAGTAGCTATGAGAAAAACTGACCCATTTACCAATGAGCTACATACATTTTTACCTTAAACATAAGAATATTCTGCATAGAGGTGCTGGAGCGGAGTCTGGATTGGACTGCTTGTATCGGAGTGCTTATATCGGAGATTTTAGATGCAGGCTGACGTCATCTGATGCCTTCTTCTTTTTTTTGCTGATATTGGACAGATATCCGATATCAATATTGGATCGTAACTCCCCGATCGTTAGAATATGATCACACATAGTCTTCTTGCAAAGAGCGAGTCTTTCTTGCTCCACCCGAGGGAGCTCGCTCAGTAACTAGTTTAAAAAAAATACAAAAAAAACTAACTATCCGTGTAGACCAACAGCAATTAGCAGAACAAAACTATGAGTCATTCTTACTTTTGTAAAAGTACTGTTTTAGTGATTTAGGGCTGTAATTTAAAGTGCTGCTGCATCTGATGGCGCAAGATGGTGGTTTTAAAGCTTTTTGGGGTAATTTGGTGAAGAGCGCTCAAGGACATGTAGGCTACACCAAAATACTTAAGCTAATTTACACAGACCTGCCGAAACAAAGCCCTGTAATCCACGTACGAGTGTTTCGAATGGACCACCATCTGCCGCAGCATTCCATGTGTTTGTACCCACAATCACCTTTCATTTAAAGCTGGAACCATCTGCAGAGTTTTGAGCCGATAATAACTTGGCTGAAAGTCTGATGAAGGCATTTCAGAGTTCTGATTAAAGTCTTCCTCCGTATTGAAGGGCCGATCAAAACGGCGCCACATGGCTCCATCTGCGGGCCTGAATATCTTTTCAATATCATCTCGGAGCGGCTAATCTCGTCGTAATTCCATATTATGAAGTTTCCTTGCTTCAGGTGAACTTTGGGCCACTCGCACATTATCATTTGTTAGCCGCCTGTCTGGAAAGGTCGAAGACACACCGTGATGTGAAGCAGCAATCACAGGTCCTCTGAAATGAGGTCCTCATTCACAATTACTCTTCCTTCATGGGCAGAGAGGATCACAGCAATGGCGGGTATTAAAAAGCCCCTGTGCTCTGCTCTACCCCCCCCACCCCTAACCCCCAACCCCCAGATCTGTATGTTAAAAAGAGGAATTTCATAGCAGGGGCTGTACTGGGAAGTAGCATTCTGTAAAAACCACAACCATAATTGCAGAGAAAATACGTGATGGAAAACTCAGCAAATAAATGTTGTGCTTGATCGAGGTAAACCAATCACACATGTTGTTGACCCCGAGCAAGCTCAGAATAAAGCCGCCGATGGCTTGTTTGAGCCCATGTGACAGCCGTCATTCAGACGGGGACTGACTAGATAACCTCTGGGGCGTTTGTCCACTTCCAAGGCGACCGCCACCAAGGAATACAAACAAAATCAGTGAGATAAAAATAGCTGGCTGTATGTTCCTCCTCTATGCCTCTAAAGACAAAGCAGAAACCATTTATTCTGAGTTTTTATGCACATTTTGAATCTCGCTAATCGACATGAGAGGGGAACAGGGATGTCAATTCGAGCTTCAAAGAATATCAGTTTAGGATCTAAGAACTCTTTGGAGGCGCACGGATGCTCGAATAGTAGTTGGTACCTCGCTGGTACAGATGTTACTGAAATAGCTCCTCAGAGATAGCGACTCGCAAGAGCGACCAGACGCGGGTAGCACATCTGATTCGTTTTCCACCAGCCAAGTGGGAATGCAGTCACAGCTACACATTTTGGGAATGCATACGTGAGTGACAGCGGCAGTACTGTAACCTTTCATGGATTAAAGCTTCCGAGGGGATGCAGCAAATTAGCTATTTAATAATGAGTTTAGTTGCAGGTGATTAATGCCCATGCTGGCTCAAGTTCTTCAGGGGGGAGCAAAAGTATGTACTATGGAATGCTGGAATTTGGATTTCGATTGCAGCATCAGCACATGGTTGGCAGAGAGTGGCAACGGGTCACTTTGACCCATTTTTTCCGCTTCTACTCAGGATTTATATTGCAAATTGAGCTGTTGCAACTCTTATGTCAAGTTGCAAGATTGGATGTAGCAATGCTGCAACAGAAACAGGAACATTGAATTTCTATAAATATTTAAGATTGTGTTTGCTCGATGACTCTAAACTCCAGTGTTTTAATTTCTGTGTGTATGTGAATGTATGTTTGTCATCATATCTGTGTCGCCTGTTTTTATCGTGAAAAGCACTTTGAGCTGCCATCGGCATGAAACGTGCTATACAAATAAGGATTGAGATTGAGACTGAGACTGAGAATGGACCAAGTTTATATTGTTTAGATATATATTGCAACTTGAGCTGTTGCAACTCTTATGTCAAGTTGCAAGATTGGATGTTGCAATGCTGCAACAGAAACAGGAAGGTAAAATGGAATGTATATAAATATCTTAGATAGCATTTCCTCAGTGCCTCTAAACTTGGTGTTTTAATTTCTGTGTGAATGTGAATCTATGTATGTCATCCTATCTGTGTTGCCTGTTTTTTATTGCGAAAAGCACTTAGACCTGTCATCGGCATGAGACATGCTATACAAATACAGATTGAGATTGAGATTGAGAATGGACCAAGTTGACTGCTGTCCAAACTGGTGTTGTAGTTCATAGTTTTGGTCTTAAAACTGGTCACCAGACCATTTTTAATCAGCCTTGTCTTGGTCTGGGGCTGGAGACCACCACTGCCAGGCTTTGGACAACAACCAATCAACAACCATTGATTATTTTCACCAAGTTGCAGCCTCAATTTAGATGCCACGTTGGCCTGAAAAAGTGGCCTGAAAAATCCTCATCTGATTTGAGAATATCAACAAAAATTCCAAAATGCTTGAAATTAGTGGAAATAGCTGCCAATGCACCAAGCAACTCAGGTTTCTTCAAGTCAAGGCATTTTCTAGAAAAGAAATCAAAAACACCTTTGTTGATTCTTTTGTAGTTGTTGTTGTTGTTGTTGTTGCTGTCAAATAAAAAAAAAAAAAGAAAAAGAAAAAATTTCTTTGATGCGTATGGTCTCGGTCTGGTCTCTGTCTCGGCCTTTGTCTTGGTCTGGTCTCGGTCTTGGTAAACTCAAAACTACATTATACATTATTACATGTCTCCTGATGAAGTGAAATAAAAAGCAGACATGTGCTTAACCTGGACCACAGAGGATGAAGCTGAGTCTTTGTCGGGCTCAAGGACTGCCAGGGCCCCATTGGCTCTTTGTCGGCTCTGTGCTCATTCTTTTGGTGTTCCGGCCGCCCTACAACATAACAGCTCCGGCAGGTCAGACCCAAGGGGGTGAAGGTGAGGTCGAGGAATGGCCAAACAAGACAGTGTCATGCTAAAGGGTTAAAGTTCAACTGTGATAATCGGAGGTGTGAATTTTTGTCCAAGGAGAAATGTTGCGTGATATGCGGCAAGCGGCAGTTTGCTGTGGGAATTCTAAAGCTCCTTTTTTTCCCGCTTCTTTTTCTTCTTTT
>CAESWR010000719.1:399507-411293 GCA_903171835.1 Mullus surmuletus | reverse complement strand
GCTCCCCCCCCCCCTTTTTATCTCAATTCCTTCCTTTGACCCGGGCTAGGTGGGACCTGTCGGCAGAAAAACGCTCTCGGAACGCCAACTGTCAGGTTCACTCGTCCCTCGCCTCTCTTCTTTTGCTCGCTTTCTCTCTTTCCGTCTGTGTCTGCCTCGCTCGTCCCGTTCGCATCTGAGAGGCCGCGCACGATTCCCCCAACGCTTCACCTTCACGTCGGCTCGCTTTTAATAAGCAGGGCGCTCGGCCGACCGTGCTCCGGCAGAAGGACTTTTCAAGTGTCATTCAGCGTAATCTTTTCACTTCTCCGGTGCTTTCCTCTTTGTTTGTTATTTCAAGAACAGCTTTGGTCACTTCAGACTCAAATTTAACAAAAATGATGCGTTTTTCCTCGGCCACTTGTGGCGGATTGTTGGGATTTAATGTGACCAGCCTCTGACATCTCGAGATCGTCTGCGCCGCCGCAATAACATATGACGGAGAGATTTGTGGCGCCCGTAGCCGTGAAACATACATATGAGAGCTGCGTTGCTTTCCAGGATCAGCATTTATGTAACATCAATCTGTTATATAACCCACAGTGTATAGTAGGGGTGGGGGTAGGGGGCTAAGATAATATCATTCTACCGCTACATATCTGTTGTTATTGTTTTTTTACACAATACATGACATAGGCTACAGATTTAAACTACAACAACTATATGAATTGTATTTCTGATGGCGTTATTGATATAGCTGGTGCATCTGTGGTGGATTTACATTGGTTTGGCAGCCAGCAAAGAAAACATGGTGACCATATTCATTCACTATAACCACACGAATGAAAAACAACAACAGGAGACCCTCAAACAAAACAATAAGTAGTACGATATGCTCCAACCATTATGGCAGGAGATACAAGTGCGATAGAGTCTGTACAAATTGCAAATTAAAGTTCCTTCATTTGGAAGCCAGCAAAAATTCTGGCTTTATGTGATATTACTATGATATTTAATTACGATATGCTTTACGCATAAAGTATTTCACTGATATTAGATGAGGCCGTGGGGTAACTCAGTGGCTCCCACAACGCCAAGTCAGCCTGGAGTTTCACACAGTTTTATTATCCAACAATGGCCGCCTTTCACACTTTTCCCTCAAAAACGGACACCTAAGTCGAACGCAGCACGAGTGCATAACCGCCAAAGAGCAGCATGCATAAGCCGTATTATGTGTGCATAAACGAATGACCACGCATTCACATCACACACTCGCAGACCAATGAATAGCAGCTTTGAGGAGGGAGATGGGGATATTAAGGTCATTTAATTTCAGGTCGGATAAGAGGTAGAAGAGAGTGTGTCTGATGAGGGAGCTTAACAGCTGGACTGTGTGTTTACGTGTGAGAGTGTTAGTGTGTGTGTGCAATCTCTCGCTTCTCTCATGCATGCTCCCTTAGTGAAAAGCCTTCACAGAGTGACCTATTTTCTATTTATTTCTATTTCCCCCCAACTTGTTGGCGTGTGCGCGGTGACGCTCATCGCCCGTGGATGTTCTCACTCATGAGTTTGAAACCATCCGTCTTTGCTGTTTTCCTTTTTCTCTCTTTTTTTTTTTAAGTATTTGTTTGGAGCAGCCAGGGCCATCCAGGGACTGCAAATCTGTTACAAAAACCCCGGACGGTCCCGAGTGGTCAACGCAAGCTGGCTCAGGTTCTGGCTTCTGCCAGAAAGGCTGGGCCATATTTCCCATCAGCCCTCACTCCAAATGATGCACCCCTCCAAAGTTGACTGGATGCCCAGGAGATATTTTAGGACTGGGAGTCGGGAAAGGATGCACATGTCAAAGCAAAAGACCTCCTGCTTCCCATGAGGTGTGACATTTCACTTTGCTCCAACTCTCGCTCGACACAAGCGCACCAACACACACACACACACACATGCACACACACAAATGCGTGCATGCACATCAAAGTATACAAATTCCATTTGCCACTCTAATGCTTGCCCCCCAGCTGAAAGATTAATATGTTAACGCCCCATAGATGTGCCTGTTTGTAGCCACGCAAATGCACACTCACAAACATACAATACTAATCTACCCTACAAGCCCCACAACCCCCCCCCCCCACTGAAGTCAATTAATATATCCCACAGCTGTGATCTGCCCCCAGGATTGACCGTGACATGGATACACACACGTTCACACACAAACACACTGACATGCAAAGTAACACCACACGCACATTCATACACATTCTACTGGTGAGAGACAGACCCCCAGTTATGTAGGATATTGCGAAATGCAGGTATACCGGCAAAAGTCAGTGAGCCAGTTATGTAACACCCTGATGTCAAGAGTAACTGGGAAAAAAAGCTATATTTTTAGATTTTACACAACACCACTAACACTCCACTGGCAGAGGGAGAGGAGTTCTCGCATTTGATTCCAAAAAAGTTAGTGGGAGAAATGTAATGAATTATACATGTATTTAGTTTTATTTTTCGTGTACCGCTCGAAAACTAAATTTGTAGTCTACTCACATTTTCACTGGTGGACATTGTTTTGGTAATCTGCCACTCTGCCAATTTAGAGATTTTAGAAGCAATCTGGAGAAACTAAAGACTGAGCGAGAACCGGGAGGGAGTCTTCGCCGTACCTTGATGACTCATTTTCTACGCGAGCGCATTGAGAGTCACCAGATATGTTTGTGATCAGTTAAGGATGTCGTACCTCATTTGAGCTGATGTTTCCAGACATGATACGGTTAACCTGACGTGCCAGATGGTTTTGTTACCCAGGGGGCCATCTGGGATGCCGGGTGATTGGCATCCATCTGTCCATCACGAGGGAACATCGACCGATTGGATCGCTTTCACCACCAGCAGAGTCGGTTGGTGAAGAGAAAACCCTCGCTGAAGCCAGTTCGGAGACAAGCTAAAATGTATTTTCAACTTAGTCCTTCAACTTTCTCCCCTTGTCTGACTACAATCTAAAATTATTATTTAAAGCATTCGTGGCCCATGTTCAAGAAATGTTTGTCCTTCAATTTGCACATGTGACGAGCAAATAAGACCAGTTTGCTTTCTTGCTAATCAGAAGAAACCTTGCTCTATTGCCAACCCATGCTTGGATGATTCACAGAAAATCTCGAATTTGAATGCATGCCTATAGCTAGCATGGGGAAGACTCCGCCTCCGGGAGTGCAATGCTGAGATTGAGATCTTGCGAAGCGAAAAATGCCTTAAACTTCAAAGCAAAATGCAGAAAATTGTATTCATCAGTTCGAAAAAAAAGATTAGCTTTGCGTCACCAAAAGAAGAAAACGAGAAATGAAGAGCCGGTATAGTGCACTTCATAGAGCGTCCGTGCATCGTTGTCTGCTGCAGTTAAATGTCGGTAAACAAACCGCAAATGAGTCGATTCAAATGAAGCCCCGGGCAGTGAAAACTGAGCCATATACATTGTGCTATCTCAGGGTTTTCCATGGCTGAAAGCTGCCTCTCCACTCAGACATCCCATTCACAGACAATCTTCTGGCACATAGTGCTCCTAAAACACCACAGCAGATTTATTATGTGCATCCCAGCCAGTGTGGGTGCCTTTATCAGATGAGTGGATATATGCACACAAAGCTCTACGTCCACTGTTGAGCCAGTAAAATAAAAAAAGCATTCCATTGCTATACCTGAAAAGAGTAGTATAGGGAAGGCCTTGCCAACCACTTCCCCCATTCATCAATCGGCTGAGCCCTGTCTTAACCCAGACTAATGTAGGATGGATGAGGCAGAGGAGACAGACCTGAAGTGATTCATACAGTTCCAATGAATCCCCCGCCCATGGTGAGCCCTCTAAATTGAATGATATTGGGGATCAGGAATGCACGGCCACAATGGCAAGGGATAAGAATATCTGACTTCAGGAACGGCAGGTAACAAGAGTTAAATCTGTGCCATGGCATAATGAGCAGCTTTGGTCTACTCATCTTTTTAAAAACGTTTTTTGACTGTGGGCCTTTAAGTCAAAGTGGGCTGTGATTAGTTGCTCTGCTAAGTCCACTGTCAGAAGACATTACGCTGATGGCGAATATTCATTGAACAGATGGAGGGAATTATAAATATTCATCTGTGATTTTTTTTTTTTTTTCCTTTCTTTCTGTTTTTTTTTTTCCTTCTTTGAGAATTCAGGACCCTGTGTGTGTTGCCACGCATTTCTCCACCACAAAATGCTCCCGTAGACTGTAATGGATGCCATTAATAGAAGCAAAATACACGTTTAGTATTCCAAATACACCATCTGCATATTTGGACTCAGTGTTGTTTTGGACACAAAGCTGGGGGGGGGTCTAGTGCGTGACGACCCAACTGTTTCAAGGAGAATTGGAGGGACAGGGGGCTGGGACAAATAAATTGGTGTATGTAGACTAAATTAAAGGCTGGGAACTGACAAAGGGGATGTGACAGGGCTGATTTGTAAATGCGGACTCAGGGATAAATGGGCAAAATTAGCCAAGCTATGCAGGATGTGACTCTGGCTGAAACACTGCAGGAAAAACTGCATGCTAAAACATACGCACACATGTACGCCCCTTTGCAGAAAAAAAAAGAAATGGCATGGCAGGATCATCGGGTATATTTGCCATGTGTTTTCTTTTTTTATTTATTTTACTATGATTTACTAGCAGAAAAATAATGATTACAAGTCAATTACTTCGACTTTAATGCAGTAATTCATATGCATAATCCACATCATTGATCACGAGTCAGCGGAGCCGGCATGAGCTATTGCCCACAGAAGCTGGTTACTCGATGACTGGGATAATATGATATGAATCGATATACCATTTGCAGCACTGCAGATAAGAGGAAGAGGAAAATGAGTGAAAAGGGCACGTTAACACATGGTCAAAAACACGTAAAAACCCTGGCCAATCCAGCCCCCCTCACCTATCAAATCAATCGGCTGTGTTTCAGCAGAAAACCATGGCAAGTTTTGCGAGCACGACACGTCTTTGGGCTCCAAAGTCGGAGCCGTGTAGAAGAATTAGGATCCCTTCAGATAAAAAGCCAGAGGAGGGCCCGGATCGATACTTATATTCCTCTGTTTCTCTTTGAAAAACACAGACTGTCAGCGTCCCCGATGACTCCTCGTTACCTGTGGGGATACAGGCCCGATGTGGAGAGAGGAGGGAAGCGACGATCCATAAATGATAGAATTTTCATTTTAATGCATATCAGGGTATGGAGGCTTAGATGAGAAAATCGAGTGGAAGTGACGGTGCAGCTGTTCCTAACACATGCAGCCCCCCACCCCCACCCCCACCCCCACCCTTTATGTGCATATATGAGCCAGCTGATTGTCTGGAAGGGTGAGCTGAGTGAGATATTGAATTGCGAGACCTTGCAGAGTACGAGGAAAAACGACATTATGTGGAACTGCCTTTTGACATTAAAGGAGCAATGTGCAATGTATAATGATTATAATCATTCATCATCATCATCACCATCATCCTCAGTCGTAGTATATCTTTCTTTCTCATAATATGCCATTTAAAAATACATAAGCAACTTCCATCTTGGATCTGTCATGTTCCTATGTTAGCTCAGAGGGGGGAAAAAATTGCGCCAACCAGGCGCCAACCAGGCGCCACCTGTGGGCGGTAATGCATCTGGTACGAAAATATATAAACTCACCATTTGTTGCCAAATGCACATCTTTTACACATTGTTCCTTTAAGAAAGAGTTGCTATTTTTATGTCTTTTTGTTTGTTTTTTGTTTCCCAACCACCCAAAAAAAGACACTGCAGACACTTCTATTGTACCGAAGGCGCTATTATACTGCACCATCTCCTCAACCTGTTTCCTCTCTCTCATAAACTTGGAGGCGAATCTCGATGTGACGGCTTCTCAAAGTACTATTAAACCAACAAAATGCCAACACCCCCCCCCCCATCCAAAAAGATCAAAAAAATGCTGTTGTGCATAGCTAACCTGTTTTCTAAGAAACATATGGCTCCGACATACACCTTTGTTTTGTTATTTTGGGGGGGGGTGCTGTATCACCACTTCAAAACCAGTTAGTGCCTCCATTTGCATTAAACAGCCAGATGATTGATCCACCAGATGCTGAAATCGCTGAGAGTAGGAGGGATGGATATGGAGCAATGATGGTTTGAAAAGATGTGTGCAGAATGGAGAGTGGTGTGTGTGTGTTTGTGTGTGTGTGTTTTATGTTAATTCCCTTTCAGGTGAATAGAAAGCCACACAGACTACCAAATCTCATTATGCCGGGCTGTCATAGACTCTTTCTGTCTCCTCTCTTCCAGATGGGTTGGTTTCATCCTCCCCTTTTCCTCTCTCCCATCTCTGTTTTTGTGTGTCACCCCCCTCCTCCTTCTCCTTTACTCCTCCATATCCAATTTCTGGTTTTAAATAATTTCTTCCTGCATGGATGGACTGGAATCAGATCCTGGGTGACACATCACAGATTTGTCTAGCTGAATTAATTTCCAGGACACTTTAATGAGTTTTTATTGCATGTTGATCACACATTGATACCAGAGGCTTTGGTATACATTATGCAGCAACTGGTCCTTTTATGAGAGCTGCATGTTTGCAACAACTACTCGGGCTGGCGGGAAATTTATTTGGGGCAAATTGGATAGCATGGCACCGGCGCGTTAGCCCATAATGGACGCAGGCGGCCGAAGCTTGGTCGGCGGGAGAGAGCTCGGAGCTGAGGTTTCAAGTTCCAGTGGTGCTTGGGGAATTAATTAGCTTCAGCTGCAACACCCCCCCCCGTTCATTTTCCTCCTTTTTCATTCGCCATGTGGTGCAGACTCAAGCCGGGATTTATCACGCACCACTTCTGTGACCTTGATCTTTAATTGAAGGGATTGCAAAGCTCTTGATTGGAGGGAAAAGGAACAATTCCGAGGTGGTAGAATGAGAGATGTACTGAAGAGAAAAAAAATAGCAGTTCCACAAAAACAATACAAAACTGTTCATTCACATCACGGCTTGAAATGTCAAACATATTTAGATTTCCCGTGCCAGCCAACGCAGGCTTGCCAGACTTCCGCTGAATGTGAACTATCTGCCCTACAGTATGACCACTGGCTCTGCGCTCACTCGCAACACTTTTTGGCCCCCGGGCGGTGAGGACCCTCCAAGAGGAGAGGGATTAGTTAGAGAAGGGATTAAAGGCACATCCCTCACTTCAGAGGCTAATCAAACACACACCCTCTCATCTCTCTCATCCCTCCATCCTCTCCCCTCCTCTGTTTATTCAATCAGGACAAGCTGTTAACCAACATCGGCTGACATTGGTGAGAGAGCGCCTGGACCGGTTTCGCGTCCGCTTGCATACTAACTAACCACCACAGAGTTGTTGTATTTGCTAACGGTCCGGACATTAAAAACAAACTCAGAGGCTGTGTGTGTGTGTTGCTAAAGTACACGGTGAAGGACATTAAGTGCTGCTATGCAATTAAGTGTGAGGGGATGCTTATCCACAAGCGTGTTAATCTGCTTGTGCCGAAACAGCACTACAGATTTTTGTTTTTCTGCAAATCAACACCACAAGCTAAAACAATTTAAGGTGATACAAAGGTTGTGAATTAAACACAAATATCTTCACAAAAGCCAAAAAGGGTTTTATGGGACGGCTTTATTAAGTGGAAGGTTTACTGTACATTTAGTATGTATATTTAAAAGAAACAAGAGGAATTCATTAACAATTAGCTGTGAAGTGGGCTGGAAATGAGATGGAACGCACCCCATGGAGTTGTGGGAGAACAATGTGATGGGGAGAAGCCGTGTTAGAAGACTTTCATGTCCTACTTAGGAAATAAAGACGGCTTTGCTTACAGTCCCAGTTCAGGTCATAAGATCTGCACAACTTTATCAAAGTTCGGATTCACATTCCAAGTCATTGTTGATTTGATTTGGCTCCTAAACACTGACTTTAAAAGTAATTAGGCATATTATGCATATTTGTGCTTCAAACAGAAACCAGATACCAAATTTCGCAAAAACACATTACAATTATTTTTGAATATAGCCACAAACACACCTCAAAAGCTGATTTACGAGTCTCATGCAAGAATCATATCTTGCAATTCAGTCTGAGTAATATAAATGTCAAAATCAACACCATCCCATGATCAATGCCCTCATATAAATCCACCAACAGGTCTGCATCAGTTTTCTATCTTTCATTTCCTTTGGAGCAAGATCAAAAGTAACATTAAAATTCCATTACAAACCGGCTTAAAGGTCATCGGCGATGATTCTTCAGGGTCATAGTGGTAATGTTGCCTGTCCTCAAGACACGGCACAAATTTATGGTGATATGATTGCCTAGTCTGCCAGGGTGACCGTTGTGACAGACGGAAACACTGCATAACCTGATCTCGCTATAAGACAGCAGGGAAGAGGTCACATCGATAGTTTTGGAATTGCTACGCCGAAGCCAGTTAGCATGAAACACGACGATCTCCGTTGTCAATACGTCCTGATTACAAACGCGACTGGAAACGGTGAGTGACCGGAGGGCGGGACACTGCAGACCCGCTCGTGTCGCGTTCTGATGTCTCGACCAAATAGAGGTGGATATCGGTACTCAATACCTGAAGGGTATCGACCGAAACAAGCCAGTAGCAAGTAGTTTGGAAACTGTGCCCAGTTGCTTTTGTACCAAGATCTAGAAAAATGATTTTACTCGCAGCCAATCACCCTGAGCGTAATTTGAGCCCTTTCAAAGCGTATTTGTGTAACAATCTTTAGAATGGGGAGGAGTGGTGACATTTGCACAACTGATTGCTTTTATATTTGCATGATTAACATTAAATGAAGTAAGAAAAAGTATCTTGGTATTGTTTTAAGGGTATGATAACCAGCCCTATGACCGAAACAACCAATGCAAACCAAACAGAACCAATTTGATCGCTTGCAAAATGACAGTAGTGAGTGGACAGTAGAGCTCTATGGTCCATTCTGAAAAAAATGGCATTCTACACGTATGGGCGCTTTGCTCATAACACCCACTTTAGATTCATCTCTATACTAGGGGCACAAATTAATCCTCCATCCTGGTGGTAAGCCCACCCTCATCACTACGCTATTACGCCCTCATCATACATGCAAGCACATTAGACTGTAAAGTTGTGTCTGGGTTCAAGCATGTGTGTCACAAGACCGAAAGCTGGAGAATTACAATGAGAATCACTGACATTTAACTCCCGTCTGATGAACAAAGGTAATTGGATCGTATAAAAAAAAAATTGCCTGATGGTGTGGCCTTAAAGAGCGGCTGAAATATGGTTCGAGCACTGGGCCCTAATAGCTCTGAAGGGGTATGCGGTGATACGTTCTGCATGGTAAATATCTGTCCCGCCTTCCTTCCATAACCACATTCTCATACCATTCACTGCGAATGGCCGTCACAATCCCGCCAGGCAATGAAGATTGAGAGTGCGGCCGCAGCGGCACGCTGAGCTCGGAACAGAACATCAGCGGGAGCCTGCGGAAGAGATTCCACATTGCGAAAAATTCTGCATTATATTCCGAGCAGGAGCCCATCACTGACCGACGCCGACGCTTGACCAGACAGCTCCGTCCTCCATTTTGCCACTTGTGTTTTGTTAACTTCATCCTCCCCGCAAAAATATCTTCCCAGCTGTAATTGGGACAAGACACTAATCAAGGGACAACTCTCCTAATCAAATATGACCCAGACATTTAAGCTTTGGTCTGACACGGATACGACAAGGATGCGACAGAACTAAGTCTTTCCTCTGCACTTCTTCCACCAAACACTAAAATCCTGGCATGCGGTCTGCTATTTTAGAGACGAGGTGGTATTAATAATGCCGTGATATTAAGTCGTATCATTTTTTAGGGAGGTGGGAGCGAGTGACAGCTCTGAAACAAGCGTTTGGCACTAAAACCGTCACTAATGCTAATTCCTCCACCACTGGCGGAAAAAAAAAAAACATTAATCTTTAATAACCACACAAAGGCATACTGTCGAGGGGAGGGGTTACTCCCTGCCACCCCACCACCCTTAAACCCTCGACAGCTGCAGTCAGTCGGAAGTAGTTTTGGTGTGGCTTGCATACAGAGGGGGATTTTATTTGATTTTACTTTATTTCTATTTTGTTTTATTCTAAGCTCCAGTGCGAGAGAACGGGCAATGTAACTAATCCACCGTGGGTGTCCCTCTTTCTCTCATCATGGAAACCATTATGCTCAGAAACAAGAATACACTTAGCAAGCTGAAATACAAAGGCTCAAAGAAAAGCCAGGAAAAAAAAAAGAAATCACAGTAATGGAGGTCACAGGTGGCATCCACACACTTATAATTAACAGAAAAAAAAAAACGAAAAAAAATGGATTTGCAGTGTGAGTCTGGTGTTTGCATACGAACATTTTGGCTCAAGACATTTCTCACAGTGCAATTTATCGGTCCAGCGAGACATTTCCATTTCAACTGAATGGTTTTGTTATTCAGAGAGTGTGGCATGTGGCATTTATGTGTGTGTGTGTGTGTGTGTGTAAAGGCATAGCAGTGAGCAAACAAGAGATTTAAAGAGAGAGCTTCAAACTGCAGTGAAATGAGTCAGAAGGGGGGATTAGCGAGGGGTTATAAGCCTGTTGTAGGAGTTGGGGCCCTTTTTTCGTTGAAGATCAGACAGAAGGCTACAGCCAAATCAGATGCTGTGTTCTTCCCACACTCTCCCTCTCCGCTTCTCCTTATCATTGTTGCAGTGCGACGACTGCCGAGCGCGCCCTTGTTACGGTGCCAGGCGCTCAACGCTGAGAGGGAAAAGCTAACCTTTAATTGGGCCTGAACAAAGAGGCGCATGCAAACGAAAAAATAAAGCGGGAAGCGCCGGACGGTGAGCCACCAAAATGGTCTTCGTCGGCGTCAAAGCGAGAGATCCGCGGCAACAGGTCGCACAAGCTCGAGCAGCATGTGTGTCGAAGTCATTTAGGAAGGTTTATGGATGCGTCTTGAGCATAATTGACGGCATGGGCGACACTTTTATCATCATTTATTCATATTGGAGCCTCATGTAGAAGATCTATGCAGAAGGCATAATGAATCTTGTACGCCCATTAGCTTCCAAGCGGGATGCGCTTGGTTGCACCCCCTCCACGCAAACATGTGCAAACACAATAATATATTCATGCATTCTCACATGAAAAACACGCGTAAATGTATCCCACGTCTCCCCACCTCCTGTTTGAATCGAGTGTGACAGATGAACTGCCCACTCTGGCCAAACACTCTGCATCTCTCCAGGTCTGGCGGCGTACGACTGAAGTAGCCACTGCGGGATTGGCCTTTTCCTTCCAATTAGGCTTAGTTATTTTAGACATCTGCCAAAAAGAGCAAGCGGCCCCAGCACATATTTCACACCGTATAAGGAGCTCGCCCCGGGTTTGCCAAGATGATTTGCTTTGCGGAGTGTCTGGGTTTATGGTGGCCATAAAGAATTAAAGTCAGCTGAAAGAGTCAAGGCTTCGTCGCAAAGTGGACGCTTACGCCAGTCATTGCCAGGGTTGCGGCAGTTGCTTCTTGAAATTGTTGCAGTCCGGGCCGCACATACCGACACACAAGACTTTACCGAGACCAAGACATTTGGGGTTGGAGACAAGACCAAGATCCTATACATTAAAGAAAGAGGAAAGAACCACTTGAAAATTGGTCTTTCTCAGACTAAAGACACCTAAATACATGTTGCTTGGTACATATTGAGCTATATATGCTAATTTGAAGTTGTTTTTTTTTTGTTTTCCT
>CAESWR010000719.1:290860-305799 GCA_903171835.1 Mullus surmuletus | reverse complement strand
TAAAAGATTTGGGACAGAAAAACCCAGAAAAGGCAGAAAGGTGCTTAACAAGGCAGAGCAGAAGAAAGGACGGAGAGGGACTTGTTAGCGGCTCCTCACAGCTCGCCGTTGGCGCTGGTGTGCATGGAGGTGGTCCTGGCGGGCGTGAAGCCACTGTAGCGCCCGTCCGGGCTGGGATACTCCTCCCTGATTCTGCGCACGCAGCAGCTGGGGATGGCAGGGTGGCCGTGGTCAGGCGGCAGCCCAAACCGCCAGCTAATGTACTGCCCGTAAGCGCAGTGACGCAGGGCAGCGGACCGACCACCATCGGCCGATGGGTGCAGAGGGTCCCGGTACAGAAGCACCGCCTCCAGCAGCGAGCGCTGCAGCACCAGCCGCTCGAAGAGCGGCGAGGTGGCGATGCAGACGCCCTCGTCACGCCGACAGCACAGCTCCTCCTGCGGGAGGGAGGAGGTGGCGCAGCCAGCACACCGACACCAGCTGGGGCGGCCGGCCTGGGGGGGCGGGGTGGAGGCGGAGGCGGGGCAAGGCTGGGTGGAGGCGGGGTTGAGCTGGGCCACACCCACATCCGACTGCAGCAGGGAGACCACCGCCCTCAAGTGTCCCAAGTCCTCCTGTCAGGACCAGAAGAGCAGCAGATGTGAAGCTGGAGCTGCTGAGACACACACACACACACACACACACACACACACACACACACACACACACACACACACACACACACACACACACACACACACACACACACACACACACACACACACACACACACACTCATCAGTCTTACACAGTTATCTGAACTATTGAACTACATGATAAGTTTAGACCCAATTATTTATGTTTTATACATTCACTGAATTGATCAATCAAATCTAATATCAGCATCACCTTTCGTGGCTGAACAGACGTCGGTTTGACCTCCTGTAAACTCTTCTTCTGTGACTTCTTCACCAGTCGGATGTTGCTTTCATCAACATAGGACACACACAGGATGCACTGCCCCACACACACACACACACACACACACACACACACACACACACACACACACACACACACACACACACACACACACACACACACACACACACACACACACACACACACACACACACACACACACACACATTAGAGAGCAGCAATTCACACAGGTCTGGTAGAGGTCGATCCTCATCAGCTCTTGAGCCACCTTCTGCTGGTCTTGGACCGACTCCACCTTCTTCTCTCCATAGTTCTGTCCGACCTCTGCAGAGTAGCAGCTGGTTCCGATCAGCCAGTCGATCAGCATGGTCGTCTGTCAACGACCCGTCAATCACTGATACTGTCAAACAGTCTTAGCAGCAGCAACCTCAGCTCTCCCCAACAGAAAAGTGATGGTGACACAGTGAGGGGGGTGTGTGTGTGTGTGTGTGTGTGCTCTCACCAGAGCATAGTAGGACAGTGTGGAGCCAATGTAGATGATTAGCTGGATGAAGCTGAACCTTCCCGCCTGCAAAACACACACTCGTCAACGATAAGTTCAAATGGAATTGTGGGTAGTCAAACACACACACACACACACACACACACACACACACACACACACACACACACACACACACACACACACACACACACACACACACACACACACACACACACACACACACACACACACACACACACACCTGTCCGAACACCATGACATCAAAGCGGATCCCGAAGGCCTTGTAGAGCGTGCGCTCCTCCACGCCGCTCACTGTGCCGTACTTAGCAAACCTGTGATGGGAAGACGATGACACATCCTGTCAGGAAGGGCCTTTTGTTGACATCAGTCAGCTAATTGTTGTTCTTCACAAAAACAAGAATCTTGACAAACTTTGACCTCTACTTTTCAGTAAATTTCTACTTTTTTCTGCATTTTGTCAACACATTTGAGGAGTTTGGAAGCTGCTGAAGGTTGGTGTTGCACTGTGTTGTCTTTGATTGGTGGCTGGCGTGTTTGGCCCCGCCCACCTGAAGTTGAGGCCGGGGTACAGCGTGCGGTTGTTCTCGCGCTCGTCCAGCCGTCTGAAGGAGTAGGCGGGCAGGCAGCGCTGCGTCAGCCCGTCCAGGTTACAGTCCCACTTGATCTGGATGCCGATAACGCCCCCCTGTGGTCGACATGACGACATGCGGCGCAGAGTGAACACACGCTGAGAAGGTCAGGCAGGAGGCGGTCTGGACTCGGCAGTGTTCCTCGTGTTTGCAGAGTGCAACTGAAATATTACTTCTTGCGTGCATTTTCTGGTGTTAATGAGGCAGAAAAAGGAAGTCAGCTGTGCGTTGACGTGAAGCTGTAGCGACTTGAAGCTCCCTGGAAGCCCTCAGCCTCCCTGAGAGCTGCAGGAGACTCCAGCTTCAGTTTCAGACTCTACTGGCTGTTTTCATCACTTGCTTCCCACTGCAGGAAACAGACTTCTGTTTTCTGGGTTTCTCTTCCTCCCACCAATGAGACAGAGATGAGTCACGGCAACAAACTTCCTTCAGTTTGACAAACTTTTGACAAACCACACTGAGCTGCTCTGATTTACCATCATCACCACCATTAACATCATCACCACCATCCTCATCATCATCACCACCATTAACATCATCACCACCATCCTCATCATCATCACCACCATTAACATCATCACCACCATTAACATCATCACCACCACCACCATCATCACCACCATTAACATCACCACCACCACCAGTCAGTGGCGGCCGTGCATTTCACACCGCCTTCAGTGATGTCCTCCTTAGTCCGACTTCAATAAATACCTCTCCTAATACCATCATTGTATTATGACAGTAGTATGAGATAGTATTACATCGGCATAGAATTATATACAGAAACACGCTTACATTCTACTGGGCTTTGCAGCACCTCAACTGTGTACAAAACGGGCTATTTTCTGGCGCATTTAAAATCAATAAACCCGCATCAGCAATGACCTGCTGGTTGAGCTGCGAGTCCACTCGGGTTCCCCAAAGCTTTTTAAAGCACCGCAGCTTGCAAGTGTTCAGTCGTGCTTTGGCGTCTCGTTGCTGCCTTAGTTAAACAATTTAAGTTCACAAATCCAGTGTAGCTCCAAACACCAAGTCCATCCTTTGCAAACAAAAGGCATTCAGAGCAGAACGATCTGCAGCAGCCATCGGGAGCCGGAAGTCAGAGGTTCCGCTCATGGTTGGTTGGTTGGAAGTGGCGGGGGTCGGTTAGCTAGCTCGGAGGGGCGGTTAGCTGGCTCGGGGGTCGGTTAGCTAACTCGGGGGTCGGTTAGCTAACTCGGGGGTCGCAACTGTCTATCAAATGTCTGAGCCCGTTCACTTACATTGCACAGACGTGAAGGCCTCGGGCAGATTTCATGCAGCCTGGCAACACAAGCTAGCTGAATTCTGATTGGATAAAAACTCTAACCTAAAAACAACAACACTGGAAGGAGCCTAATATGACACGAAGAGGATATGAAGAATACTTTTATATATTTAGGGAAAGTGAATTAAAAATTAAAGCAACTTTTATCAAATTATGATCATGATTTATGTGAGGCCAGCAGAGAAGGCCTTGCTGAACCCTGACGACCCACCACTGGCCACCATCACCATCTCCATCACCATGTTCATCACCATCATCACCATCATGGCCGTGAAGATGCACGCACCTCTACAGCCATCTCTGAGAACTTCTCTCCAGCTGCTCGCACCACGTCTCCCAGCCTGAAGATGGGACACAGCGAGTCGTTGGCTCGGTCACAGCTCCGCAGGTATGCGGCGCCCATCCACGGCAGGATGTTCCTTCTGCAAGACCACACGTGAGTCAAAGTTCCCCCACAAACTGAAGAGCAGAGTGGCAGCTTTGAAACAAAAGACACAAAGTGGAGGTGATGAGTTTGGTCTGAGATGAACCTTCACGCCGCCGAGCTGCAGACTCACCGGATGAAGTTGAAGGCAGGGAAGCGGATGTTGTTCTTGATGAGGACGGTGAAGTTCTCAGCAGCAGCCAGCAGGGCGGGTCTGCACCCACCCACTCAATTAGTTTATAAGAACTCCCATTGATTGTGAGTGTGTGTGTGTGTGTGTGTGTGTGTGTGTGTGCACATGTTCACCTGGGGGGTTTGGTTTTGGTTTCTATGGGACACCACGCAGAAACCTCACAGGTTTTTCTCAACACATCAAACCTCACACACACTCCTGTCTGAATCCCTGCAGAGGACACACACACACACACACACACACACACACACACACACACACACACACACACACACACACACACACACACACACACACAGTGATACATTCATCTGCTGCTGAAGATAGCTGTGGAGTTTTGGAAGGTTGGCGAGGAAACTTCTTGTCTGATGCACACACGTGTGTGTGTACGTGTACGTGTACGTGTGTGTGTGTACGTGTACGTGTGTGTGTGTGTGTGTGTGTGTGTGTGTGTGTGTGTGTGTGTGAGTGTGTGCGTGTGCGTGTACCGTGGCTGTGCTGGTCCCAGGCTCCTGCCCTGCAGTCTTTGTCGCTGCGACACATTCGTCCTTCCATGGGAACCTGCAGCAGAAGCACACTGGACATTTATTTGACAGGAGAAGAAGAAGAAGAAGAAGGAGGAGAAGAGGAGGAGGACGAGGAGGAGGGGGCGGAGCTCCCCTCTGACCATGTGACCAACCTCAGGACAATTTCCCTGCTTCTGATTATTCGTCACAATCACGTTTGTCACCACGAAGAAGGAGCTTTTGTCCTGAAAAAAATAAAACAAGCAGAAAAATCACCACAAACTTTCCGCTTTCACAAAGAGTCCAGAGGCTTGAGGCTCCGCCCACCTGGGAGGGGCCGCTGTAGTCCACCACGTCCCAGACCACGCCCCCCAGGCCGGGCATCTGGGCCACGCCCTTCACCTTGGCAGTGACGGAGCTGACCACCAGCTCGAACTCCTGGTACTTCCGGTTCCACAACATCATGATGCTGAGGCGGGACGTGAAGACAGACAGAGCCGTCAGCGGAACCAGGACCCGGCTCGGAACCAGGACCCGGCTCGGGACCAGGACCCGGTTCGGAGCCAGGACCCGGTTCGGAGCCAGGACCCGGCTCGGAGCCAGGACCCGGCTCGGAGCCAGGACCCGGCTCGGTCCGGCGGGAGTTTGACGAAGGAAGAGGGAGAGTCGAGGGCAAACGGATCAACAACGTCCAGCGTGACGTCACGGAGTTTCTCCGCGTCTTTAATTTGGACTTCAATTTTTCTGTTTGTTGCGGACCGAACCAGAACCAGAACCGAACCTTTAAATTTAAACACTTTATACACACACTTCAAGTCAGTGTGTGTGTGTGTGTGTGTGTGTGTGTGTGTGTGTGTGTGTGTGTGTATTAGTGTGTGTGTGTGTGTGTGTGTATTAGTGTCTGTGTGTGTGTGTGCTCCCAGCGAGCCGCCGCGGTACGTGGGCGGACACATTCCGCTCCTCCACTCACCAGATGATCAGCAGGATGGTTCCGTTCAGAGTCCACTTCAGCGAGCCGAGCCGGACGCTCTGGATCCGGACCAGCTTGTTGGTCTCGTACTGGCAGAGGCCCAGCATGTGGTACCGCCGGGTCCGCTGCGGGTTCTGAGGAGCGGGAGGAGCTCCGAGGCAGACCGGAGGGGGGGGGGTCACGTGTCCGGAGGCTGACAGCTGCACCGGACCTCCCTCATCATCCTCCCTCATCATCACAGCTGCTGCCTTCATCCGCCGAACCTTCCCACTTTTAAAATGACGTCACACTTGAAAACAAAGAAAGTTTCTTGCAGTTTCTCACAACCTCCTTTGTACTCAGAGGAGGAGGAGGAGGAGGAGGAGAAGGAGAAGGAGCGGTGACCTTCTGTCGTCAGCAGCGAAGAAGAAACGTTTCCTCTTTGATTCTGCTGATTCTGACCTGATGATGAGGCGAGACTCTGGAGATCAAGGAGGAGCTGAGAAGGTGCAGAGAGGAGCAGAAGACAGCAGCTGGTGAGGAGCCTCTGCGTGTCTCCCAGTCTGTCCTGTAGGTGGCAGCAGTGCGCCAAGAAGCCAAAGACCTCCACCAGGCTGCTGATGAAAACCCCAACGTTTCTGTCTTTGTAGACTCATGGTGGAGTGAAGACAGATCAAATAGCAGAGACACGGAGATACATGATGTTTCAGCTCTGAAGGCCTTTTCATCCTGATCATTTGTCTTGATGTGAACAAAACATCATCTGTAAAAGGTCTTAAGAAGAAAAAAAAGAGGCCATGATGATCAGACGAGTCTGGTTGAGGTTTTACTGTTGGTCCAGAAGGAAGAGAACCTCTGAGCCTCTGGTTGCCCTCAGCAGCTGGTGCAGTGAGAGCTCCACCTGCTGGATCAGATCAGTACAGCACGTGTGAGGAGGTGCGTGTGTGTGAGGAGGTGTGTGTGTGTGTGAGGAGGTGTGTGTGTTCAGTGGTTCTGTGCACAGTCGGACCTTCTCTTTGGAGACAAACTCGTGTGAGATGAGCTCAGAGCCCAGCTGATCATCCTCTGGGTTTATTGATTATTTGGTTTTCACACCATGACACGTACAAACGGGTTTTTCTTCTATGTTTTCCGGTTCTGCTCATCACATCATCTTCATCAGTTTGGGTCGCAGCAGATCCGCCGTGCCGTTCTTCTCCAGCTGCTCGGCCATGCTGCTGGCCTTCATGATCTCCTGGTGGGCCTCGTCGAAGAGCTCCGCCCCCAGCTGCTGCTTCACGCGCTGCTGCCAGGCGCTCAGCTTGGGCCGACCCCCAAACACGTCCAGGCCGGCGCCGACGGGCTGCCAGGGGACAACATCAACCGTCAACATCAAATCAACCGTCAATCGTCAACCGTCAACATCAAATCAACCATCAGCCGTCAACTGTCAACATCAACCATCAACCATCAACCGTCAACGTCAACATCAAATCAACCATCAACCGTCAACCATCAACCATCAGTTGACACTACATGAGAGTGGCAGTAGGGGACGATGAGGTGAGATGATCTGGCCCAAAAAAGGAGTAAATGAGGGATTTTTTTTAGACTTCGCGTCTTCCTTTCTTCACCTGCATGATCTCCACTGCAGCCACCAAATCAGCCAGCGAGATCTTCTCTCCGAGGATGAACGCTCGGTTCTGCAGGAACATCTCCTCCAGAACATCCAGCGACTGGTTCAGATCCGCCACCGCGCCATCCAACTTCTCCTTCGGGGCCTCAGAGCCCATCAAGGCGGGGAAGATGCCCTGCACACACACACAAAGAGGAGGAAGAGGATCAGGAGGAGAAGGAGGAAGAGGAGGAGGAGGAGGAGAGGGAAGAGGATCAGGAGGAGGAAGAGGATCAGGAGGAGGAAGAGGATCAGGAGGAGAAGTAGGAAGAGGAGGAGGAGGAGGAGAGGGAAGAGGATCAGGAGGAGGAAGAGGAGGAGGAGGAGGAAGAGGAGAAGGAGGATCAGGACGAGGAGGACACCACCAGCAGCTTCAGTGAGAGCATTATTCAAAGCAGACTTTTTGCAATGGACGTTGTTATGGCCGCCGTACACACACAGCGTGACCTTTGACCCCCGGGACGGGCGACGCCCACCTTGAGCATGAAGACCTTGGAGCCGTGAGCGCGCAGGTTCATGTGCTGCCAGGAGACGTACTCGTTGACGCGCGCTCGCTGCCGCAGCTCCGCCGGGTACCAGTGGTCCGCCACCGCCCCGTGCTTCTGCACCAGGTACTGCAGGATGGCGATGCTGCGAGGGGGGGGGGGGGGGGGGGGGGGGNGAGGAACAGCTGTAAGGGGGGGGGTTACTCCCACCTCAGGCCACGCCTACAACCGGCCGAGCTCCGCCCACCTCTCTGTCAGAACAAAGTCCCCGTCCTTCATGACAGGAACCTTCTTCACCGGGCTGATCTTCACAAACTCCTCACTGTACTGTTGCCCTGAGACACACACACGCACGCACACACACACACACACGCACACACACATGCACACACACACGCACACAGTTTGAAGCGAATCATTTTTGGAGTGAAAAGTAACAGAACTGCAGAGGTCGCGGCCTATAGCACATTGAACTGTGAGCTACATGGCTGCTCTGTGTGTGTGTGTGTGTGTGTGTGTGTGTGTGTGTGGGTTGTGGGCAGGTCTTATGCAACGTGGTCAAAGTCCCCCCCCCTCTTCCTCACACAGCTGCATGGACTCCAGAGAGCACAAGAATGGGGAGGGAAAGATAACGATCACGACATCCGGCCGAACCTTGGCACGCAGACCTTTGAGGAACCTTTGAGGAACCTTTGAGGAACCTTTGAGGACGAGAAGCAGCTTTTCTGAACCTTCTCACTCGCACCACCAGCACGCGTTTGCTTCCTCGGCTTCTCACTTTCTCACAGATGTTGCAGAAAACCTCTCTTGTTGAAAAACACTCCAGACTCGCAGCTCTTTTAGCCCCGCCCACATTTTCCTGAGCAAAAGTACTAACATCTGGACGTGTGTGTGTGTGTGTGTGTATGAGTGTGTGTGTGTGAGTGAGTGAGAGTTACCTGCCGCCAGGTCCACCAGTTTAAACTCGAAGGGAATCCCCGCCACTTTGGCAAACATGAAGACGGAGCGGCAGGGCTGCGAGCGCAGGTCGAGGTACAGCTCCATGGTGAGTGTGTGTGAGAGACAGAGAGAGGGAGTGTGAGTGTGTGAGAGACAGAGACACAGAGAGAGAGGGTGAGGGAGGGGGTGTGTGTGTGTGTGTGTGCAGGCTTCCCTCCTTGTGCTCTTGCGCCTCCAGCGGCGTCCTGTTGTCCTCGCGGAGCCCCGCCCCCCCCGGAGCCCCGCCCCCTCCGGCCCTGACTCGGCGCGTCCTAAGCGGCGGTGACACTTGAAAGAGAGCCGACGTCGCGGTCCAGCGCTCCGACCTCTGATGTTTGGTAAGCACCGCCGAGGCCATCGCGGCTGTGTGGGAGCGGTGGGAGCAGTGGGAGCAGTGGGAGCCGCGGCGCCGCTCCGGGCTCGTGGGAACGAGCGGAGACGACATTCAAAGATGGCGCCTCTGCTCTTCCCGCCGCAGACATTCGCGCGCCCGTGACGTCACGGTCCTCCTCGCTGTGGGCGCGACGTGCAAAAAAAAAGACACATTTACGAGATTGTTTTATAGGATTTTATAATCCCTCCTCAGTTCAGTCAGTCATGGGACCAACACAACCTGATGGTCATAAAACCAACATGGCCGCCATCACCGCCAAGGTCTTCTTATCGCTCCTTAAAGTGTGTAACACCGGTATCTGGCAAACGCTCACCAGCCAATTCTCTTAAAGCAGCTGTGTGCAAAAACAAGTGTGTGTGTGCGTGTGTGTGTGTGTCAGCGCTGGGTTGTTGTGAGAGTGTTGTGAAGCTACGGTGTCCTTTGTGGAGCAAAAGGAGAATTGGTCAGAACTGCAGAGCGTTCTGTCTGTCCTACTACTTCTACTGCGACTGTTTCCTGGTTACTTCCTACTTCTACTGCGACTGTTCGCTCATTACTTCCTACTTCCTACTTCTACTGCGACTGTTTTCTGGTTTCTTCCTACTTCTACTGCGACTGTTCGCTCATTACTTCCTACTTCCTACTTCTACTGCGACTGTTTCCTGGTTACTTCCTACTCTTACTGCGACTGTTCGCTCATTACTTCCTACTTCTACTGCGACTGTTTGCTCATTACTTCCTACTTCCTACTTCTACTGCGACTGTTTGCTCATTACTTCCTACTTCCTACTTCTACTGCGACTGTTTCCTTGTTACTTCCTACTTCTACTGCGACTGTTTCCTTGTTACTTCCTACTTCTACTACGACTGTTTCCTTGAGGCAACAGTGGCAACCAGCGTTCAGGTTCATCACTGCCACAGGTGCTGCAGAGGTTCATACATGGATCATTCCGACTCTGTTTTGCCTCCGTGTCTTGATCATGATCTAATCAGAGGTGTCAGAGGTGAAAAGGTTACACTTTTTTTATTATAAAGAAAAACAAAAAGCAATTCATACGTGTCGAGGTTCAGTTTGAGGTTACATTTGCGTAAAAAAGAAATTTATAATAACAACAACGGAGTCATGTATGTACAGCGAGCACGTCTGCTGCCGGCGTGTTTACGGTATAAATATGAAGCAGGTCAAAGGTGACCAACGCTGGAAATGAGTCGCGGGAAAGTTTCAAACATCAACAACAAAGGACTGCAGAGGAACATCTGGATGAGAACTGCAACCATTCGTCAGCGTCCTGCACTGGCAAACACTCTTCATATTTCACATCCTGCAGCCAGGGGGCGGAGCCGGGCAGCGCGGGGGGAGGGGCCACGCCATCCGCCGCCGCCATGACTTCATAGAAAGAGGAGGATGAGAGAGAGAGAGAGAGAGAGAGAGAGAGAGCGGCCTCTACCTGCAGGGGGAGGGGCCGTCCTGCCTGAGGCGTGACATCACAGCACGCCGCCGCAGCTCCGCGACTTTTTCAAACGTGCAGGAAATCGAGAACCAACCACAAAGTAAAGACCAACTCTGAGAGGAGAAGAAGGAGGAAGAGGAGGAGCAGCAGGAGAAAGAGTTGGTCAGCGCACCTTTGTTTGTTTGTTTGTGTTCTAACCTGAAAATGTAACGTTTTGGGGTTCTCAGCTTCCACACCATCTTCTACAAGCAGAAGCAGCTGAGATCTGCTGCTCCTGAAGGTTCCTTTGTGAAGCTGCAGCTTTGTGATCTTTAGCTATAATCAAACTTCAAACCTCTTCTGTGAGTGGTTGAGAAAAAAAAACAAAATCTATGAAACTTTTATTGCCATCAGATGCGTCTCTGATAGGAAGTGTCAGCGACATCTGAGATGTTTGACACCTAGAAACCTGCTTGGTGAAGGTCTGCAGAACCTGCAAGGAACCTCATCAGATAAGAGCTTCTGGAGGGGTTAAGGACGGACTCTGTTTTGCTCCTGGAGAACTGAAGCACTTTGATCTTTCTTCTGGAACATTGATGGATTTTTTTGTGGCCTGCATCTTCGTACTGCTGGGGCCTTCAAGAAGCTGGTAGAAGGTGAAGCTGATTGAAACCAAAGAGGCGGAGTTAGAAGCAGCGTGATGTCATGCTTCAAACGGAACTGGCGAGTTGGCCTGCGATGAGGAACCAATAAGCAGTGTCCTGTGTCAGAGTGGGCGTCTGTCTGGCGTCTGTGTGTGTGTGTGTGTGGGGCGCCCCCTTCAGGCTCAGAGGAGGGGGCGGGGCCTCAGCCCTGCAGGGACCACGGGTGCACAATAAATAGGAGCGTATCTGCACGGGAGCCGGCGGGTCTGAGGGAGGCAAACCTGCGTTTCCTGAGAGGGGGGCGGAGTCGCTCTGAGCATCAGTAAAGAGAGTAAAGCGTAAACAGACGTGCAGGGGGCGCAGTGGTCCCCATGGCAACCCCACGCCAAGGGTCCAGAGAAGCTCCTCCTCGTGGCTGCAGCCTCACAGAGCTCTGCAGCCGAAGAAATCCAAGCCCACGTAGCGGGGGTAGCCCTCCAGAGAGTTCATTCCCACCGGGTCAAACTTCCAGTACTGGCGTCCTCGGATGAAGTGGGCGTAGCCTGAAACACACACATATAACACGTTGACAACTTCTCATCGCCATGGAAACGCTGCCATCGTTTCTGACCTAAAACAAGTTCAATCTGAAGATTTTGTCGAGATTCATGGTTACTTTGTCTGGCCTCTAGGGACGTTTTGGCCTTTGGAGGAACAGGTGGTAGCCAATCACAGAGAAGCCCACCCAACACCTCCCCCCACCCCGCAAATCTCACCTGCTTTCTAGCGCTTTAACTTTCATTTTTGAACAAAACAAGTTTTTTTGGGCCACTTGGGGGCGGCAGACAGTCGACCAGCGACGTTTGTGGACGTCCTGATATTTTACTTTGTCACATTTGAACTCTGAGGTGTAAAAACCTGATGGTGAATGTTTGTGTCCCGGAACATTTCCTTGGAGGCCCTCGGTGGTTTTTGTCAGACTCACCGTAGATGTCGGTGAAGGCTGCGTCCACGTCATCTGGGACGCCGCCCCAGTCTTGCATGCTGCGCGGGTACACTGAGTCCACGCGGTTCTCACGTGGACTGAACTTCCAGTAGCTACCGGAGCGGAAGAAGTAGGTGTTGTAGTCGGCGTCTTGGCCCCAGCGCAATGCCGCCTGGATGCCCGGAACCGCAAGACCCAGACGCCTGATGGAGTCCGGACCTCTGATCTGCATCTCTGCGTCAAACACCCAATAGCTCTCACCTACAACAGGGGGGTGGGGGGTTAAGACACTTCTGCCAAAGGTCCTCATGGTTTTCCACAGACCAGCTGACAGGGCTGACGCTCACCTTGGAAGAACCAGATGTTGCCTGACTTGTCTTCGAAGGCGGCGTCGATGTGGTCTGGGATCCCCCTCCAGTGGCGCGAGGCCAGCGCTGGGTAGCCGCCCTCCAGGTGCCCGTCCCGGATCCGCCACACATAGCCCGTCTTGAAGAAGAAGAGTTCGCCCCGGATCATGGACACGGCGTCAAAGTCGGTCTGGCAGGCATCGGGCTGCGGGAGAAGACACAGCAGAGGGAGGTCAGAGCTTCTGGGTGGAGCTCTACGGATGGGCAGGAGATGGGAACCTTTGGGGTATTGAAGTGACTCACGGTGGTGAGGATCTCGTTGGTCTCAGGGTTGGCCGGTGGAGGAGGCGGTGGAGGAGGCGGCGGAGGAGGCGGTGGCGGCGTGGGCGGGACTTTGGGATGCACCCCGTACAGGTACTGGATTCCCCGCTTGTCGTCCTCGCTCAGCCTCAGCGGGTAGGAGAAGGAGTAGTAAGCCGACATGATGGCGCCCGGCTCGCGGGAGTGCTGCAGGCCCAGGACGTGGCCAAACTCGTGGGCAGCGACCTGCAGGAGGTCCGTGCCTGCATGAAGGGTGGGGGATAGTTGTGATATTTTTCTTCATGAAGTTGTATGAGCTCCTCACCATCAGTGAGCTTCATCAGCAGTGACTTTTGTCTTTGGCATGTTGTCTTTTGGAAAAAAAACTCTTTATCCGTGTGACTCCAGCAACTAGACGGAACTACTTTCTGCAACAGAGAAACCGGGCCGGAACACGGCTCACGGGACGCAGTGGAGGAAAAGTCGCTGCTGATGAAGCTCACTGATGGTGAGGAGCTCATATACCTTCATGGCAAAATATCCCAAATATCGCTTAAATTGTTGCGTGGCCTGGAGAAAGCTCCGCCTCCTCCCGCTCACCCATGTGGTTCCCGAGGGTCCAGGACTCGTCGTAGTCAAAGTGGACGTCGCCCTGTCGGTGCGTTCGGGGGAAGAATGCGTGAGCGAGGATCCCGCCGGGCCCGTCGAAGGGGAGCGAGTCACCGTGCCAGAACCTGCACATGCAACCAATCGCTGTCACATCCTCAATGAAAATGGCAATCGGTCGGATCCCGATGGTCGCTCGGAAGGAGACAGAAGGAGGTGGGAGGAGCTCTGTCGGTCCTCAGGAGGCTGCTGCCCTGAGCATGTGTGGGTGTGTTTACGTGTTAGTGTGGCTCCGCCCACCTGTTGAAGTCAATGCGGATGTCGGCTTTCCCGTTGTGCACCTCGGTGAAGGTGAGCGGCGTCACGTCACTCCAGATCTTCAGCGCTTCTCTGAAGACGTGCCGCACCTTCTCCTCACCCATCTGCCATGGAAACCGGACGATCCTGTGCGAGACAGGCAGGAGTCCATACACACACACACACACACACACACGCCACAGCACTTGTGAGTTTAAATCTTTGAAGTGGAGCCCAAAGAAGCAACGCAGCAGAGCCCCTGAGTAAGATGGCGGCCATGTGTCATTGGTCAGCCAGTCGAAGCCTTTGACTGTTGTGATGAACGTGGAGAGGAGCCTCCACAGACGTGTTTACCGCTCTGAGCAGAGCTCCGCCCCTTGCGGCCTCATGGGGCTGCAATTTTATGGCCCTAAACAGGAAGGTGGGTCGTCAGCACGGCGACTGTTATCAGCGCTTCTGCGTGCACCCAGGGGCAGGAAGCAGCCAGGTTTATGGGAAATGTGGTTTGGATTTTTTCACGAAGTGCTTGCACTCAAAGACACCGGCAGCATTCCTCTGGTCTGTTTACACGAAAAAGTGGCGGCAGTAAAGTTTCAGGGTTAGGTGGGCGTGTCCAGGCTGCGGAGCAGAAAAACAAAAAAAGCTGTGTTTATATGTGTGTGTGTGTGTGTGTGTGTGTGTGTGTGAAAACGTGACAGGCACTTTAATGGCTGATGTGTATTTGTAGTTTTCCCCGTCTGACATGAAGCTGAGTGGAGAACAAACCCCCATAATCAGCTGACTCGGCGGGACTTCCAGAGTCGTGCCAGGACTCGCCCCCCTCTGAGCTCAAAGTACTCGCTGGTACTAAATAAAAAGGTAAACATGGCGCCTCGTTAGCGCAGCTCTGAGGGCTCTTAAAGGGCCGGCGGCCCCGTGAGGTCACGCAGCGTCCGGGCAAGTGCGCCATCAAGTGTCACTGTGAGCGCCGTGCTGGGCCATCCAGCCGAGTCTCATTAGTCTGCTGCTATCACACACACACACACACACACACATACACACTCTCTGTCTGTCTTAACATACGGTTGTGTTAAAGAATGAGTTTGATGAAAGCGAGCCCAGCAGACGCCGAGCTAGCAGACGCCGAGGCAGCAGCCAGACGCTCGCTGGTGCCGCCGCCGCAGATGAAAGTGAGGTGGCGCCCCGATTTCTGCATTTCAAGACCTCTTTTTTTCTTCCTCTTCTTCTTCTTCTGCCTTGAGTCTGTCACTCAACATGTTGAAAACCGTCCGGATCCAGTGAAAGACGTCTGTGGTCGGTTCCACTCTTCCAGTATGCTGAGCTGAGGCGCCGAGGTCAATAAATCATCCTCTCATGGATGGTCTTGTTGTTGCCTTGGTGAAGGGGGGGGGGGCTGGGGGGGGGGGG
>CAESWR010000719.1:251745-262411 GCA_903171835.1 Mullus surmuletus | reverse complement strand
GTCGACGTCTGAACAGAAGACAAAAACATGCTTGACCAAGAGAATAGAGCTGGGTGACATAGATCTGAACTCATATCCGTACATATTACGGCTGAATATCGATTTACATCCTGATATTTGTTCAGTCAAAGTCAAAGCAGTTTAACATAAATACTTTATAACAACGGGAGTACCTTTTCCAGAATTAAAAAGCTCAGTGTAAGGTGCAAATTAAAACAAAGCTTACTTAAAAAATAAAAATAGCCCCTAAAATAAAATAGGCCAATCAAAAGACAGCACAAACAGGAAGCTGTGACCCATGACCTCTGACCTTCCTCTCGTGTCCCTCGGGGGAGTCTGACAGGAAGCTGGCGTTCACATCCTCCAGGTCGGAGCCACTGGAGCTGACCGAGGTGACGCTGAGGGCGTCGCCGCTGTCCCCGCCCCCGCCCCCACCTCCGCCGCCGCCGCCGCCACCGCCGCCGTACGGCCGGTAGTGGGAGTGGTCAAAGGACTTGGAGTGCGAGCCGGCGGCGCTGGCGGCGGCGTCTGTCAGCTGCCGGCTGCAGACACCACAAAAGAAGAGCAGCTTCAGCTATAGTCATGACTGAGCCCATCACGTTCACACAACACACCTTCAAAATAAAAGCCCTATGAAACTGCGGGGCTGAAGGTTTTACTTTGACGGCTCCTCAGAGACGTTTTAGCTGGTGTATCTTTTACTCACTCGCTCCAGCGCTTCATGATGCCTCCGTTCTTCTTGGCTCGCAGCGTGTTGCTGGCCGACTCCGACAGCGGCTCGATCTCACAGGAGAGGTTGTAGCTGCAGGAAGAAGAAGAAGTGGTGAACGCGGACATCTCTTGAAGAGAAAGGGGAGGAGCCAGAGGCGGAGCTGCACCCACCTCTCGGCCTCGCTGAGCTTCTCCACGCAGGCGAACCACTCCCTGAAATGGCTGTCCTGGGTGAAGCTGTAGTTGTTGGAGGCCAACTGGAGCAGCTTGATCTGAGCGATAACCTCAAACTCCTGAGGGGGCGGAGCCAGAAGGGGGGGGGCGGAGCCAGACAGTGAGTGATGTGGTTCCAGTCATATAAAAATCATAACATTGATAAATAATATAAAACGCACCTTTCTCCTCTTTTCAAAGTTAATCAGACCACCCTGAAAAATCACACACACACACACACACACACAGAAAGCATCTGTTAACTGATGTCTGTGATGTCACAGGTGCGAGGTGAAGCCTGGCAGCACACACACCTCAGTGTAATCCTTCATGGCAGTGTCCATCATCACCAGGTCTGTCAGGAAGGTGCCCAGGTAGGGGATGGTGCCCTGCATCACTCCCTGCTCGGGGGGGGGGGCGCAGCACATGAGTATGAGCAGGAAGTATTACTGTAGTACTGCAGTGTATATTTGCAAGTACTGTGTATATTTGTACATTATGTAAGTGAAAATACACATCATGATAAGCAGCTTCAGTTTATATGATTCAATGCAGTAACTGTGTGTGCGTGCACGTGTGTGTGTGTGTGTGTGTGTGTGTGTGTGTGTCTCACCAGGTCTCTCTGCTGCTGGTGTCTCCTCTGAGCTCGTTTGGGGTTGATTTCCAGCGTGGCAAACTTGGACGTTCCCTCCTGCGGAATCAAACACACACGTTGTCTCAATAGATTGGTCCCACACTCAAGCTCTCCTCCTTCTCAAGGTGGTTCACGCTGCAAACATCTGGCTCTGTCAACTCAGACGTGTCCAGATGTTGAGTGACCTCTGTGGTTTACAAAGATAAATCTGTGTACTTTATAAACAACCATGGTGCTTTTATTTTGAAGAAGGGATCTGTTCAGCCAACCTAAGAATTCACAAACTGCAACTGTGTCAAACAGCGAGGCCTCACTATGTTCTTTTTTTCCCCCAAAACCTCTAAAGATGACGTGAGGAGTTGAGGCCGTGTCTCCTGAGCGGCGTCAAGCGCCACCCCTATCAGCCCCGACCGGGCACCGGCGCCTCAGCTGCCGCTTATCTGCAGCTGCCAGGGGTTTCCTCCCTGTGACACGGGCGAGGATTCCCTTAGAGGGACCCTGAACGTCACACCGGCAGGCTGATGAGGCGTTCAGGGTCCGCCCTCTGTCACAACCTCTGTGACGCCTGCAGGAGGTCACCGTCCAGCTTCCTGCAGGACGCGCACATGATGTTGACGCCTCAGCAGACACACGGGTACAGCTGTGTGTGTGTGTGTGTGTGTGTGTGTGTGTGTGTGTGTGTGTGTGTGTGTGTGTGTCTGTACGCGCGCCAGTCAGAGCCCACCCAGGGGCATCGTGGGTAACAAGCTGCTGGCCTGCAGGATGTTGTTCTGTATGTTCTCCTGTGAGACAGATGCCAGGATGTCCGTCTGACATCTCGTCTGCTGAGCTCAGCTGCTGACGGTTGTTTTTCTTTTCTTGTAAATAATCTGACAAAAAAATCTCCATTTTGAAGGACGTCCTGTTTTAAATGGCAGAAAACGACATTTGAAAGCAGCGCGTTGTGTTTGGAGGTGTGACAAGTGTTTGCGGCTCACCTTCACCAGCAGCTCGCGGCTCAGAGAGTAGTTGTTGTCGTCGGAGAAGATCTCTGAAAGCTCCCTGAAGGTGCGGAAACTCTCACTGCGGGGGGCGACAGCAGGGGGCACGTTAACCGAATATTTGCCTCATCCACCATTATTTTAGCAAGGAGGTCAGGAGGGAAATGTCATTATTATCATTTGATAAATTAAAGAGACCGTAAAAATAGACTATGACAGGATTTTATGACCCTGTCAGTCAAAATGTCTAAAGTCTAAAGAGCCTCGAACAACCTCTGGGCGACAGCGAGGCGGCCGTGTGAGCGACAGAACCAAGCCCAGAAACCCAAACCCAGACCCAGATCCGACCCTGGACCCAGACTCACCGTGACACCTCCTCCCAGGTCCGCTTCAGCCGGTGGACGGCGTTACACTGCAGCGCCGACAAGATGGCCCGCAGCGACGAGAAGTTCTTCAGGATGCGGCACTCCTGAGCGGGAACACAGAGCCGCAGAGTCAGAGAGGGCCGATAACAATATGACTGTCGTTATTTAGAGATCATTTCTTAACTAATCTAATGATAATATGCCATAATAATGCAAGTAAACCCTTTAAAAAGCAATAAACTATCATTTCTCAAGTGTTTGACATTGTCATTGGAATGTCCAGAACTTTCCAGGAGGCTCACTGAATGTGTGGCAGCCCCCCCCCCAATCGCACAAAGATAGTGGATGACTGACAGGAGGGTTCACTCCATTCATTCCTATGGAACAGAGGCGTTCAGGTGCTGAGAGCGACGCACAGAGTGAACCCTCTTGACCTCCAGCCTCTTTGGCAGCGTGAGAGCAGGAAACAAACACGCATGACCATGAACATGTACTGAGGCTGGAGAAGTTATTGGGTGTGTTGTCATTTATCGATTTATTGATTATTGTGACAGGCCTACCCGCGCCACGTCGATCCAGCGCTCCAGCAGCCGCGCCCTCTGATTGGCCTTCAGCACCGGGTTGCTCAGGCAGGTGGTGATGACGCAGTTGGTGACGGAGTTGAACTGGGCCACGGTGGCGCGGATGGTCGGCGCCAGGTGCTCCTTCCCCTTCTTGTCTCGCTGGGACCAGATGCCGCCCAGACAGTGGTACGGAACCACCTTCTTAAACAGGTCCTGCACCAGCCAGAGGGCAAAGGTCAACAAACAGCTTCATTTTTGAAATCCTCTTTTCTGATTTCCGTGATTTCAGAGAACTGATTGTTTGTAGTGCAGGAACACCCTTATTTGGGCAAGTGTTTGTGTCACTTTCCGCTCACCGCGTCCATGAGTGTGAACTGCTCGGCCACCATGATGGGGTCAAAGGACAGGAAGCTGAAGGCGGGAAGCTCGTCCTCGAAGCCGCTCTCTTCCTGCGTGGCGAAGGGGCAGCCGAGGTGTTCCCCTGTCACACACACACACACTTCAGGTTCATCCATGACCTCTGTGACCTTTTGTTTTTGGCCCCTCCCCCCAGAGTTCCTGTGCGTCTGCCCTCCACCTAAACCAAACTGCTCTGTGTTTGCAGCTTCATGACGACAGAGTGTGCAGAGTCAAACATTTCTTGCCCTGTTGCCCCCCCCCGCCCTGTGCCCGCCCTCTCCTGAGCTGCCTTCATACCGTCAGGATCAGGCTCACACTGCTGTCTGCGGTGGAAGTGGGCCAGCAGGTTGCGTGCGCGGCGCTCCAGGTCGGATCCCGGGAAGTGCAGGTGCAGGTAGGAGAGCAGCTGGTGCAGACAGTCGTAGGTGGGCGGAGTCCAGAAGTCCTCCGAATACTGGTCCAGCCACGCCCCCAAGATGGACGACACCGTACTGCCGAGACAGAGACAAGGTCAAGACCGAGCAGCCGTTTGGACCATCATGGGTCTCTGTGGAGACGAACAATACAGGCTGCTGCTGGAGAACCCCATCAAAGCAGCTTAGCTTCATGCTAACAGCTCGGGTGGCATAAAACGCCAAACACACACTAACCATGCTATATATACACACACACACACACACACACACACACACTGAACACAAGCTTCACACACACACACTAAATGGAGGCGACAAACAAGCAACACATTAACTGAACACAAACTACACACACAGACACTATATTAAGGCTACAAACATGCTACACACGAACACACACTAAACACAAGCTACACACATGAAATGGAGGCTACAAACACACACACACACACTAATTGGAGGCTACAAACACACCACACACACACACACACTGAACGTAAGCTACACACACTTAATGGAGGCTACAAACACACACACACACACACACACACACACACGGAGCCAAGTAGGGAAGCATCTTCTCAAAGAGCTTCAGAGGGACAGAGTGGAGTGGGCGGAGCTTGCTGCTGGATCAGCTGATGACTCACTTCCTCAGCTCGGTGCAGTCGTCCTGGGAGACGCGGTGCGCCGAGGCAGCAGGCAGGTTCTGGAGCTTGGCGTACCTACGAGAGACAAGGTCGGAATTCCTCAGTGCCGACACGCAGGGAGAGTGACTGCTTTTCACATGTTTTTTATGTTTTCTCCCATATTTCAACATCTGATGGTTTTTTTTGCTTCTGGCCGATATCTGCTCGTTGCTGCTGACCCTCATACACACTTTCCATCACAGCACTAATAGATTTACGCCACCAGTAAGATCATATCCCTCATACCCAGAATGCACTGCAGAGGTCCAGCAAATGATTTGCCGGGTATCTTTTCCGTGTACTTCACCATCTTAAGGTCCGCCTACACATTTGATGCTGGTACTGATGGAGACCTGCTGGATCGATTACTCTACACACACGAGATAAGCAGAACTTTGAAAAGTCCAGAACAGCCCCAAATCTCCCTGAATTAGGATTGCAGGGGTGGAAAATTTTGTGTAATGTTCCTGAAAATTTCCATGGGAATTTTGGCTCTGAAATTGGTTCATATTCCAACATGGTTCATATTCATACATGGATATGAGCAGCTACATGCAGCTACTACCAATTCCCACTAATTCCCCAAAATTCTCATGGAAAGATTCCAACTTTGAAAATTCCTGGACTTTTGCAACCCTTCCCGAATTCTAACAAACATTTTGTGATTAAAGAAGTTTGAATACCAGCACGCCTGCAAAACATGGCAAGCATGTGGCAGTGCGATGGCGGTTGGACCCACCTGTTGAGCAGGAGGTCCAGCACCTGCTTGGTGGTGGCGAAGGAGCGGTATGTGCAGAGGAAGATGGTGACGTAGGTGGAGTCTTTGCCGCGGAAAGCCGACACCATGTACTCCACCAGCCGCTCCAGTGTTCCCGCCTTGATGGTCCGCACCTTGCAGGTCTCGTAGAGGCTGAGCGCCGCGTCCGTGTCCACGCCCAGCCAGCGCTGCCCCTTACTGGCCGACTGGTGCAGCTGCACCTTCCTCAGCGTGATGGTGAAGATGGCGTCCTCCTCCGCCTCCTCGCCGATCTCCTGCGTCGAGCTCTGCGGGACAAAAACAGGAAGTTGAACCGACGGCAGATCAGACACGTCGCTCGGGGCGGTGTTTGGTCGCGGTTGCAGTGGAGACGCGATCAAATAAGGACAGCCGTGGAATCATCAAAGACACGGCTGAGGATAGATTTCACCTCTGGACAAACTTGAGAGCACATCAGCTGGAGGAGCCACCAGGGGGCTCAAAGCGTGGTGCTGGGACCCGCCGGGGGCCGGTGTTTACACGAGGATGAACTGCAGTGACCCCGCAGCCACCGCAGGTCGGCTGTCTGAGGCAGATAAACGTGCAGAGAAGAAGAGTCTGTAAATCCCACAGCTGAACAATAAGCCGAGGCGCAGCTGTGGCCGACAGTGGGGGAGGGGCCAATCAGCCGGCTCGCTATCGCTCCAAACGCAGCGGCGAGGGGCAGCGGCGCCTATTCATGGCGCTTCCAGCAAGGACGGACGAGAACAACACAGAGCGATCGATAGTTGTAGAAGCACCCTGAACTCTGACGGCGCAGCCGTGTTCTCAACACTCACACAGGGGAAAAAACTCCCTCTGAATGGAGAAACCCCTTTGAATCACCACCGAGGTCACCATCAAACACGCAGCTGACAGCCTGGGAGCACCTCAGAAACCTTCATGCAGATGACAAAACCCAACCGCACCAACGTCCGGCTGCGCTGAGCGGCACGGAAACACACCGGGCTGGAGGCTGCTGACACGTGATGTCATCGAGAGAGAAAGAGAGGGCTGCTGGGAGGACGCCAGGAGAGCCGCCCCCCCCACCCTCAGAGGTCACGCGGGGTGGTCAGGGAGAGGAAACGGACAGAGGACTCGCTTTATGTGCTGAGCGGTGAACAGCTGATTCCTCCTTCTGATGACATCACCTCACCCGCCTCCCGTTGAAAGCATCACTGGTCTTACTGGTTTTGGGGAGAGCAGCACCAGCGGCGTCCTGCGGCCGTCACATCTCCGCAGTGTTCCTCTGCAGGCTTCTGGATTCTTCCGCTGCGTTTCCTTTGTGCGTCTCCAGCAAGGATGATCCAATTTGTCTGTAAGAGCGTAATTGCGACGACGGAGCTGGCGGCCAAAGAACAGCTGATTCGATTTGGGAGGCGACCACCGCCTCTGCTTCCTGCCATCCGATGACTCAGGCTTTGATCTCAAGCTTCGCCGCTGCTCCGACACTTTCCTGCTCCCGAGCTGGAATCAGGGATGGAGCGATGTGACACAGCCACGATGAAACCAGCAGATAGATGAGGCATGTTTGAAAACGAAGCCAACGTTAGCGCTGCGCTCCACCTCACGCCGCGAAGGACGCCATGACTTCTCAGAACAAAAACATGGATGGAGCGACTTCATCAACCACGAGCTGCCAGGCGGCCGAGGCACGAGTCGGTTTGTCAGACGCGTCTCAAGAATCCGCCAGAACCCCGAAAACAAGTCCAACGGTTCAATAACGGAAAAAGTGAGATCAAGTCATAATCAGTGAAACCACTAAGATCAATGGAAATACCTGCAGAATAAACAAAGCAAAACCCAAGTGAGAACTAAGCAAACAGACCAACCTTAGCCACCTTCCTCATTCAAAATCCTGGAAAAAGGTGAGCAAGTGACCCAAGAGGCCCCGCCCACACGCGCATGTGACCCACTGAACATAAAAATCAATACTCCCTTTAACCTTCATACTAACAAATACATAATTCATTCATGGCTCCTACAAGAGAGCTGATGGAGAGAGCGAGCACAGCAGCTGATGGAGAGAGCGAGCAGAGCGGCGGCACAGAGGAAAATATGCTCAGGAAAATATGCTCAAATGCTGGTGGAAAAACATCGGTCGACCCTTCGGTGACCCCGTGTGTCCTCTGAGCTCACGGGTTTATCTTGTATATTTGTCTAAGAAGGAGAAGAAAATCTGTAATTGGACTTTATTAAGCCTTTCCGTTGTCAATTTTGCCTATTTTATTTTAGGGGCTATTTTTATTTGAGATATCTTTTTTATGTGCACCTTACATGGAGCTTTTTAATTTCAAGAGTTATTCCTGCTGTTATAAACTATTAATTGTTAATTGAACAGCTGCGTTTGAACCAGGGGAAGAAACCTTTTTTTTCCTTTTTTCTGCAACTATTCACTGAAATAGCTGGTTTCATTAAAGCTACTTATGACATGTTACATTTGACTTTGACTGAACCTTCAGCTCACTTTGTGGTAAAAATATCAGGATATTTATCATGTATCAATATTCATGTATCGATTTAAACACAGGGGATATGAGTTTTGGTCAGTACTGCCCAGCTCTACGTTCTATAGTTCTATGTTACAATTTCTGCACAGTAAGAAACACCAGCGTGACTGCTGGTGTCAAACATGAGGCGAAACTTCATGTCGGATCCTGATGACATCATCGTGGCGTCGGCCGGCGGCCCGAGGAGAACCGGCAGAATCAGATTTGAGGTCTGAACCCACTGATGTGATTTAGTGGCCTCCACTAACGAGGTCCAGATGTGGCATTTAAAAAGCTTGATGCTGCGCAGAGATCAGCTGACTCATGTGATGTAAGGCGGGGGGGGGGGGGTATATTCACTCAAATATGCTTTTTTGTTTGTTTGTATTTTTTCTGTTTTTATCGTTACTATTATTGCTCCTTTTGACTGCCTGATAATTATAGAATTCATCATTTTTATGATAACTGCAATATATATTGTCATTATTATCATGACCAATAACAGTCATAATTCCAACCTGCAGCTGTCATTATTATTGTCAAACATCATAATCATCCTTGTAATAATGCCACTGTGAATGCCACCAGTTTCGCCAACACAAACACAAACACAAAACTGTCAACGTTCACACTCTGTTTGTCTGTCAATGTCACGGTTTTGTCTTATTGCACATTTCATAAAAAAAGGAATAAAAAGAAATGAGAAGTTCTCCTCTGGCCGCTCCAGAGACTGGAAGGGAACTTAAGTGTTTTTCCAGGCCGACATTCCAGCCAACCGTCGCTCCGTCTGATCCAGAACCAGAGCGAAGCGCGGAAACAAAAGCTGCTCTGTGCCGACCCGGACGAAGCCGCCGGCTCCCGTTTCTCACCGCCAAACATCCGCCCGAGCGCCGGTCGATGATGGTCGTCTGAGGTCGGATCTCGGCGGGTCCGAGTGAAACCGAGACAGGAAGCAGCACTGAGCGCGTCCAGCTGATCTGCTGAGAGCAGCTGAAGCTGCAGAGCGCGGCCGGCCGGAGCACAGCTGGAAACCTGACGCCTGAGCGCCATTTGTTTTTTCCTGAGAGACGCAAATACATTTGTAGTCACTCATCATTTTGTAACTTCCAAAAAATGCACTCTACAAATCTCACACACAGGTTTTGTATTTGTATGTTTCCGTGAAAAGAAAACACATCTGAAGGAGGAAAGGCCTCCCGGTCAGACTGCAGGTTTACAGCTCCTTCATTACGAGTATTTTTAGCCTCGATGTTCTGTCTGCTGTTTGGACGCCGCTATTTGCGTCTGCCTTCCCGGCCGCCGTGACGGCGCGACTACACGCGCGGTTAAAAGAACAAAAACTGATAAACAGGACGATTTGAACACGACATGGAGACTGCAGCACGCCTCACTTTATCACCAGACCCGGGCGTGAACAGAAGGTGCTGCTAGCAGACGTCTTCCTGTCTGAGGTGGAGGATCAAAGCTGGAGGATCAGAAACCAGAAGTGACGTCGCCTCAGACTGTCACAAGTTTGATGACATCACTCCAAACACACACACACACACACACACAGCGAGCCGTTAGCCTCGGCTAGCTCGGATGATTGTGTGTGTTGTTGTTGATGCACCCTCATGACAATCAGTGTTGCCAGTCTGCTTTGCCATCAAAACGTAAACAGGAAGTATGTTGTAAGGCAAAGCATTATGGGATGAAAAAAGGCAACGCGCTCGTTTGAGCTTGAGTTAGTTTAGCTGCCCATCACAGGGCGTTAATCTGATTGTGTGGTTCAGAGTTTGGGGGGATTCCTGAGATGTCGGCACAGGAAACAGAAAGTGAGCCTGAGTCTCCACGCAGACGCCGACAAACCGGCTTCAAACATCTCACAGAAGCTGAAGGTCGAAGCACCGAGAGCTTCAGCTAACAAAGTAAGACAGAAATCTCTTTGGGGCACCTGTGGTAACCTGATCCTTCCAGTGACACCGTACAGCACCAACGCGCCACGCTGATTCTGACGCCCCCCCCCCCCCCCCCCCCCCCCCCCCCCCCCCCCCCCCCCACACACACACACACACACACACACACACACACACAGTGACCCTCGGCGCTGAAACTGAAGCTCCAGGTCAGATGACGTCGGCCTCAGATGGAAGCAGGTGGGAAATAAAGGCGACGATTGTGGAGGAAACCACTTGGCCGGCGCAGCGCAGGGATTAGGCATTAGGTAATTGTGTTAAAGGAGATTAGATTAGGGTGGGGGGGGCAGGCAGGGGGCGGAGCCAAGCTGCAGGTTCAGATGAGCCAACGCGTGAGAGGGCGGCCTCTGACAAACAGCCAGGTCTGATGATGCTAACAGAGAGGAGGAAGAAGACATTCTCTTCTCCAAACAGCCAAGGACAGATTGTGTGTGTGTGTGTGTGTTAGCCACGCCCCCTTCAGCTGGCCACGCCCCTCAG
>CAESWR010000719.1:194572-206732 GCA_903171835.1 Mullus surmuletus | reverse complement strand
TCATGAGTGAGAAGAGGATCTTGGAGATGATCAATGCCTCCCATCATCCCTTCCTGGTCAACCTGCACGGCTGCTTCCAGACCAGCGACCACGTCTGCTTCGTCATGGAGTATCTGCCAGGCGGCGACCTGATGATCCACATCCACAACAACGTCTTCAGTGAGGCTCAGACCAGGTACCAGGTCCTCCATCCCTCTTCTCCTCCACTCCTCCTTCACCTTCTTCCCTCTGCTCTTCATCTTGACCTTTGCGTGTGTCTGCTGTGTGCAGGTTCTACTCCGCCTGTGTCCTGCTGGGTTTGGAGTTCCTGCACCTCAACAAGATCATCTACCGGTGAGTCCCGGCCGTGGGCAGCAGGGGGCGACCTGCTCGCTCCCTGTTTGCTCATCATGTTGGTTGCAGAGACCTGAAGCTGGACAACCTGCTGATGGACGCAGACGGCTTCGTGAAGATCACAGACTTTGGACTCTGTAAAGAAGGTGAGAACGTCTCCATGAGAGGAGACCCCGGCCAGGAGGTGCTGAGCCTGCTGGTTCTGGGTGTTGTGGTTCTGAGGGTCCTGGTTCTGGGTGTTGTGGTTCTGAGGGTTCTAGTTCTGGGTGTTGTGGTTCTGAGGGTCCTGGTTCTGGGTGTTGTGGTTCTGAGGGTCCTGGTTCTGGGTGTTGTGGTTCTGGCAGGGATGGGACAGGGCGATCGCACCTCCACCTTCTGCGGGACGCCAGAGTTTCTGGCGCCAGAGGTTCTGACAGACGACAACTACACTAGAGCAGTGGACTGGTGGGGGATGGGGGTCCTCATCTACGAGATGCTGGTGGGAGAGGTTGGTCACGCACACACACACACACACACACATCAAACACACATGCGCACATCAAACACACACACACACACGCGCAAAAACACACACACTTGGCTCCACCCCAAACATGGTGCAGATATAAACACACAAAACGCATCAAACATACACACTTACACACACACATCAAACACACACACATGCATGCATGACCGCACACACACACACACGTTGTCCCCCCAGATGTGGTGCAGATATGTACAAACGCACACATTTTTGAAGACACAGTTGCACAGATGAAGCTGAGTCGACCAATCGGTGGGCAGCGTTCACACTGATTGGTGGTTGTTTTAGTCTCCCTTCCCCGGTGAGGATGAGGAGGAGGTGTTCGACAGCATCGTTAACGATGACGTGCAGTATCCCAGCTGCCTGCCTGCCGACGCCGTGGCCATCATGCAGAAGGTAAGCGACCTTTGACCCTTGGAGGTGGACAACATCAGCCCTCATTTGACCTGAATTTCCTGTCTGCAGTTCCTGAAGAAGAACCCGCTGAAGAGGCTCGGCGCCGGAGAGCGGGACGCCAACGAGGTGAAGGGGGAGATGTTCTTTGAGGTGAACCACTCTGACCTCAAGCAACCCCAACAGTTCAGCGTGGTAAGAGTCGCGGAGCCAGTTTGTCTGAGTGTGCTGGTCTGTGTGCCCTGCAGACCATCGACTGGGACGCCCTGCTGGCCAAGCAGCTGACTCCGCCCTTCCTGCCGTCCATCAAAGCCTCAGCAGACGTCAGTAACTTTGACAGCGACTTCACGCGGCTGCAGCCCGTCCTCTCGCCGCCGCCCAAACCCTTCGTGCTGACGGCCGAGCAGCAGCAGGCCTTCGCCGACTTCGACTTCTGCGCGCTGCACGGCTGAGACGGGCCGGGCCGGGCCGGACCAGGGCGCCGCCGCCCCCCTCTGGCCGGGAGGACCGACCGCCAGCTGCATCAGTGATCCACCGCCATCCCTGAGTTTCTGTTTAGATCAAACTCCGACATCAAGGACCGGATTCTGGTCTGAGAGTCCAGCAGAGAGCTGCTTCGCGCTGCAACGGTTCCGTTCAGAAGCTTTTTACCTTTTTAAGACAGAGAATGTGAGTTTTTGTAGCCAGATATCTGATGATGTGTCCATCAGGCCGGACCAGGGTTATTAAAGTTTTTAAATTTCAGTTTAGTTTGAGTTAGCTGAACAAGTGATTAAGCAGTTTTAGTTTAGTTTTCATTTTGCGGAATTGACTAGTTTTAGTGTAATTGTGAAAAAAAATAGAGAGATTTTTATTTTTATTTCAGGTAACTAAATTATTTTTTCACTGCTGTTTTTAGTTTTAGTCTTAGTTTTCATTAACGGTAATAACTCTGGTCCGGACGCGGTGTGTGTGTGTGTGTGTGTGCGTGTGTGTGCGTGTGGGAGGTGATGGTGCTGCTCCTCCCCTCCGCTGCTTGGTGGCCTTTGCTTCCCTTCAGTTCTGATGTTCGGATCTCACAGGAACAGTATCGAGCTGCCCCTTCTATGCATCACTGTGACAGGCTCCGCCCACTGCCTTGACCCAACCAATCAGACCAAGTCTTTGTTTCTTTGAACTGTTTGTCTCCAGCAGTAGATGTGCATGACCAGCTAGTGTCCTGTAATCGCTCGCAGTGTAAAGACGAAGCCATAGAGAAACTTATAATAGAGCCATAAAGCTGATCAATATCTGTATTTTCATCATATCCTGTCGTCCAATGATTGTCCAGAGCGTCGGCGTCTTTTCATTCTTAAGTGGAAACAAACTTGTCGCAGCTCGGTGGAGCGGACGGGAGCTGGCGGCGGCGAGGCCCTTTAAACTTTCTGTGCTGCAGCTTCTCTTGTGCGCGTTTGTCCTGAATCTGATCGAACAGATCGGAGGCGGCGGCTCGTCGGGTGTGTTTCCCTCACAGGACAGCAGGGGGCGGAGCACCTGTGCGCACGCCGCCGCCCACACAGCCGAGGATCGAAGGCCCGATTAGTTGGCTGGCGTGGCCTAATTCAGTCTCATCTGGGCCCATGTGCCAGCACGATTATTCTGCAGCTCCCAATGAGGGCGGGGTTATGGCCTCTGACAGCAGCCAATGAGAGCGAGCGGTCTGTGTCATGTGATCTTGTGTCTGTTGACGCACTCCTTTAGCAATCTCTGCTCATTGATTCATGACTCTCGTCAGAATTACATTTTCCTCCAGATGACATCACTTCCTTTTGCGTCCCTCCTTCTTATCTTCATCACGGCAGCAGATTTTCCTGCTTTTTTTGTTTCAGGGAAAAAAAATCTAATCATTCTCCTCAAAGCCAAAGAAACACAACTTCCTGTTCAGAAAGTAACAGAACATTGATGGAGGTGTCCGGAGCTGTGGAGCACCCCCTGGCTGCTGGGAGGGAAACTGTCTGCTGACGGGCCGTTGAATCAGCTGCTGTAGCACCTTATGTTTCTGATGCTGAATGTTCCATGTTACTTGAGAGAGAGAGAGAGAGAGAGAGAGAGAGAGAGAGAGAGAGAGAGAGTGTGTGTGTGTGTGTGCGCATGTCAGTCTGTACAGATAATAACCACATACATATCACATATTACATATCATCAGTGTTTAATGTCTGTTGTGGTCAATAAATAAAAATTAATACAGTTTAAAAAAGAAGAAGCTTGATTTGTGTCATTGAATTTACTTGTTACAGCCGAACCGAAGGCACAAACCAGCCTCGACACAAACCAGCCTCGTCACAAACCAGCCTCGACACAAACCAGCCTCCTCACACCTTAGAGAGGACGGGAAAATACTGCTGTTCTGCAGAAGGTGCCTGTGGCCCAGTTACAAGGTCGGCTCGGCTCAAACTGGTCCCAGTGTTTCTGTTTAAAGGGATGTTTGACAGCAGCTGCGTTTAATCACTGTTTAACCCTTAAGAGTTTCCTGAACTGCTGTAAAAATAACATATATTAGTATTTTTTCCACTTTTAATGAGTCAGTTTGTTTACATAACTCCACAGTATTTTAATAGAAAAAAAATACAAAAACTAAAACAATGTCCACAAAATTTAATTCAAGGAGAATTAGAGCCTCAGATGGTCAATGATTAGCAGCAACACTGAATTTGAGGCATTCTGATTTTTTCTGCAGTGACAGATTTTATAGCAAACTCTCTTATTAGTTCCTGGGGACAAAAGCGTCTCCTTCCAAAAGACTGCTGTAAAAATAATTGTTTGGTCCTCTAAATGGTCAACAAACATCTGGACCAAACAAACGTCCCCAGGAACTCTCGGGGTTAACGAGGAACGACGCTGCGCCCGTCCTTAAATAAATCACCAGTTAAGTCACACGAAGCAAAGAACACTGACAGGTTTGACACATTTCACTCACTTCCATTAACAAACACAGTTTGAAGTGTAAAAAAATAAAACGGTAAAAAGTCAAATAATCACGTTTTTGAAAAAGAAGCGATATTTATCTGGAAGATTCATGAAAAAACATTAAAGGGTTCTGAGTCCGTCAGACTGGAAACATACAAATATAGTTTTTTTTCCTTTTAAATATAAACGTTCCTGATTCTTTATTTTCTTCCAATGACAAAAAAATGGAAAATTGGTTCAAACACACAAACAAACAAACAAAGCAACACCTGACAAAGCGAAGTGCTGCCCCCTGCTGGCGCTCAGGCCGGCTCGGCGCTCCTGCGCTGGTACACCTGCTCCCACACCACCAACCTGCAGATGCAGAAGAAGTCCCAGAGGTTGCAGATCACGCCGCGGTCGAAGGGGTTCTCCTCGTCCTCACAGTTCTTCAGGTAGGAGATGCGGTGGCGGGACATGAACTCCCAGGTGGTGCAGTTGATGGAGACCAGGTAGAGGTGGCAGCCCAGCAGCAGCACCACCACCAGCGAGAACACGGCCAGCACGGCCAGCGCTGCCAGCAGGAACACGTTCCCCCGCAGCCACGACTCCCAGGTGGCGCCGGGCGAAACACCCGACCTGCAACAACAAGACACACCTTCAGGACCATGACCACCAGAACAATCAGTGGAAACATTCAATGGCGGTTCTTTTATAATATGGAGGAGAACCCGAGGACAGCGCGAGAACAAGGAGGGATCAACAGGAGAACATGAGGAGAACATCGAGAGAACATCGAGAGATCTTCAGAACAAGGAGGGAGCCAGAGAAAATGAGGAGAACATGAGAACGTGGGAACATGAGGAGAACATGGAGAGAATGTGAGAACAAGGAGGGAGCAAGAGGAGAATGTGAGGAGAACATGAGCAGAGCATCAGGAGAGCATGAGGAGAACATGGAGAGAATGTGAGAACAAGGAGTGAGCAAGAGGAGAACATGAGGAGAACATGAGGACAACATGAGGAGAACCCGGGGAAACATGAGAACCAGGAGGAACCAAGAGCAGGACATGAGGAGAGCATGAGGAGAACATGAGATCGTGAGGAGAACCATTAGCTGATCTTCTGTTGTGTTTTCAAATAAGACTCTAAAGGTAGCAGGGGGGAGGAGCCTATGGTCATGTGACATCATCATCAGCGGCGGCGGCGTACGTACACAGCGATGTGGAGCGCCCACAGCAGAACCAGCAGCTGCACCAGCAGGTAAAAGATGAACCAGCGGTGGTTCCTCTCGCCCACACAGTTCTCCAGCCAGGGACAGTGGTGGTCGAAGCGCCTCACGCAGCGCCGGCACGCCTGGCAGTGCCGCGCTCTCATTGGCTGCTGCTCCAAACAGGAAGAGAGACACGGGTCAGCTGATCAGCGCCCAGCTGAGAGGAGGTCAGACCAGTTCTGTCAGTACTTGATCCACTCCAAAAAGCTCTGTGTGGAAAGTGGGCGGAGCCTGAGTGCGGCTGGGAGTACGGGTGCTGCCATCTTGTTTGACTATTTTCAAACATGTGATTGGGCGAGAGTGGAAAGGGGTGGAGCTAGATGACAACAAAGTCCTTCTGAATCCCACCATGTTTGTTTCTTTGCACATTGGGAGTCTCTACTCTCGTGTTTCCTTCTGACACACTTTGCCTCCTGTCTTCTTTTTGTCTTTGTGTTCCTTTATTATCATGTTAAGAGTTCCTATTCTAGTTTATTTGATCAAATTTCATTCTATTTGATTTTTTCCCTAACTTTATACTTGAGAGTCTGCCGGAGACAAATTCCCTGTATGTGTCACAAACTTGGCAAATAAAACCCGATTCTGATTCTTCGAGATGAAAAAAGAAAAATAAAGTACCTATTTCTGTTTCAGCTTTTATTGTGAATGGTCGGATGACCATCACAATAAAAGCTGAGAGTCTGCAGTCCCCATCGGCAGCCCTGCTACGTCTCCGTCATCTTTGTGTGTGTGTGTGTGCTTGTGTGTATGTGTGTGTGTGTGTGAGAACTGGCTGCAGCTGGTTACCTGCAGCAGACAGTATCCACAGCGTCGCAGCCGTGGGGTCGCAGCCTGGGGGATCATCGACTCCGTCTCTCCGCTCGGACCCTGGACAAAACGAGACGGACTGATGTGGGTCACACATGAACACACGCGTGAACACACACACACACACACACACACACACACTCACTCTCTGAGTGCATTTCTATGTGCTCTCTCTCTCACACACACACACACGGTAGATGAACGGCCTCACATGGTGCATTTCACATCCAAGTTTTGACGAAGTTACATGTGATCTGAGGAGAAACACCAGAGTGCTGCCGTCTGTGTGAGGGACGGTGCAGGAAATGGTAGAAAATCCTGTGTTCTTCCTCAAGGAACATGATTCTCTGGAGGAAAATGTGGCTCTGCTTCACACTCACCTTGTCGGTGTCGCTGAGCACGAAGCCCGGGTCCATCAGAGAGACTGCAAAGTACAGCAGCACCGACAGAACCACCAGCAGGAAGAACAGCGCCGGCAGCAGCAGCTCCCCTCGCTCCTCACACCTGCGCAAATCTACGCGCGCGCACACACACACACACATTTTCTCATTTTCTCCCTGATTCCAGGTCAGTAAATTAGACAAACAGCCCTCCGCTGGTGTATTCTCCTGCTTGTTTTCCACCAGTTTTAGCCTCTGTTCATGGATCAGGTGCACACACGTCACACCTCAGTCTGACCAGGCTGACCTTATTTTGACGAGCGAAAACCAGGACTCGAATGATGCTGAAGTCGACTCAAATAATTTAAACACATTTAAAAGTCTGCCTCCTTCGTACGGGTAGAACATTATCATAATCCGAGGCTTCTCAGAGGTTACTCAACGTGTTTGATTGTTTCTAAGAATAAGGACAAGTTTCAATGGAGCAAAAATCACTTTGAAACATCTCTGGAATGAAATAATGATGGAAATAATATCTCTTTTGCATTTGAAAAATCGGCCTGTAACAAAATAATAGTTTCTTTTCAAGTCTGGACAAATAAATAACCAAAGAAATATGAAAAGCTATGTTAGCAACAGTGAAAACCAGGAACATTCTCATCACTTTGTGAAGAAACACCAGGACGGCACGTGACAACAGGAGGGAGCCAGAGGAGAACGTGAGGAGAACATGGAGAGAGTGTGAGGAGAATGTGAGGAGAACATGGAGAGAACGTGAGGAGAACATGGAGAGAACATGAGGAGAACATGGAGAGAACGTGAGGAGTACATGGAGAGAACATGGAGAGAGTGTGAGGAGAACATGGAGAGAGTGTGAGGAGAACATGGAGAGAACATGGAGAGAACGTGAGGAGTACATGGAGAGAACGTGAGGAGTACATGGAGAGAACGTGAGGAGTACATGGAGAGAACATGGAGAGAGTGTGAGGAGAACATGGAGAGAGTGTGAGAACAAGGAGGTTCGGTTGGACCTTCTTACCGGTGTTGTGAAGGAACAGAATGAGTGTGACGACCCAGGTGAGCACCGTGTGTGAGGCCCGGACCAGGAACCCGCTCCGGAACATGTTCTGGGCCGTTTGAACGACGCTATCTGCCATTAGCTCCGCTGCTAGCTAGCATGCTAACTCCCTTAGCTCCGCTGCTAGCTAGCATGCTAACTCCCTTAGCTCCGCTGCTAGCTAGCCGGCTAACCCCTAGCTTGCTAATAAACAACATCCAGCGGAAGTCGCAAAAAAGTCCATTGAAAACAACGGTCTTTATGAACTCCTCTGTGACGTCACGTGGATCCACTCGCGTGTCGCGGGGAACTTTTGGAGGGAAAAACACGGAGGTGTTTATGAAAACATTCTCGCCGATTTGAATCGTTCTCTGTGCAAATCGCTTCCGTGTTTTGGTACGGAAGCCGCGCGGGTTGCGAAATGCGAAAAAGTCAAACCGAATAGAACAGAATGACCTTTATTGTCGTTATACAATTGTACAACGAGCTTGGAGAGCTTCTCCCTTTTCACTGCAAAGTACAGTATATACTATAAGAATAAACATCTTAAAATGTCATGTAAAAGTATATAAATATAGACTTTTGTAAAATCAAAAATTGCCTTATATATCAAATTAAAATAAGGATACACACTAATATTATAAACAAGAAATGTACAAATATTTTGCACTATTAACCTTCTATTATTAAGTATCCATGTCTACGCCCGGTGTGTCAGAGCGGGAAGATGTTCAGTATGTTAGTGTTCCTTTATGACATCACAGCACAGACACTTCCTTTTCTTCAGTAATGTATGTTTGTGTGAAGTTTATCTATACATGGATCGTGGTGTCACTGTGCTTTGTCAACATCTCTGTAGTTCGGAATTAAAATTCTGACTGAAAACAATTCTCACTTTGCCACTCAGTGATCATTTCCTCTTCCTTGTTGCTCTCACTCGCCTTCACATCTTCTATCTTTAGAAAACGCTACAGGTATTTTTCTGGGAAACAAGTTTAAATCTTGGTGGCATTTTAATGGCGTTTGTCGGACTCTTGTTACAGACGGGGGTAATAATCGACATGCCTCATCAATTTACAGCCTCATGCTCCTGGGCGTCGGCTCTCCAGAACTTTACTGTCACACAGCTGACGAGTCTGGATCAAATTCGACTTCCGTCTGTTTTTAGACATGAAAGGGGAGGAAGAAGCTTCAGTCACATTTCAGTGAGTTTTGTCAACACAAAGTAAATAAGGGTCAGACATTCCGTAGGACAAGAATTTGCATTTATTTGCATCAAAATGGTCCATTAAAAGACTAAAATTCAATCTTTACAAAAGAATTAACACTTGCATTGATACGACATTCAGAGGCCGTTGAGCATCGATTAAAGTGCATCAATTTTAAAGCCCTTTTGTTTCTTCTGAGTATAAATGTGACAAGAAAAACATGTGCTCTTCTCTGAATCAGAACCATCTAACCTGAGGTGAACTTTAAGACATTTATACCATATTTCTTTTAAAGGGCAGAAGAAACAACAAATAAAACAAAACACTAGTACACACATCTCTGAAGTTATTTTGCTTTCCCGCTCGCCACAGAACAAACTCCAACACCCTTTAACATTTCACCACACGTAGTGTTTGTGCAGCTGCACATTAAGGCTCCCGGTGGGGTTTAAAGTGCGCTGCGTTTCAAAATTATACTAGCACATTTGGCTCCTCAGACAGGAAACATGCAGCATTTATCTCCTCTGCACCACAATAAAAACAATAAATACAGGATGGAAATAAATACTCTGCTCATTCACTCACTGGGGACGGGGAGGCGCGAGAGGGCAAACTCACATGTGCAAAATCCTCTCGTTTAGGAAACACAATCACTCCTTCCTGCAGGCTGACGTGTCTGCAAGAGCTCATTAATGATTCGATCTAACGGATGAAACGTAGGGTGACTCATGAGGGGGAAAGGATACAAAAAAAAAAAAAAACTTCAGTGGCAGGAGCAGCAAAACCATTTGGTCCTTGATTGACAGTCCGTCGCCTCTGCACCTCATTCAAGCTCTAACACGACTTCTCTCTAAAACAAGAATAGCAGCGTTGGGGACAACTTGAGCTCACAGAGTCCATATTCTCCACCTTGGCCTTTCTCAACCTTCAGCATCCTCTCTCATCGTTCATCAGCTGACATTCACAGAATGACTTGGCTCCAGGAACCTCCGGAGGGCCAAAAGGTCCCCGGGATTCCCTGGTACGCGCCTCCAGGAGGAGGGGTGAGTGTCTATTTTCATTTTCTTTCGTGCTTGTACATGTGTGTGTTAGCGTGATGTGACTCCCAGCTGCGTCTTCAGATGCTCGTACACGACGTAGCTGATGCTGACAGCCGGGATGACTTTGAGGAAGTTGGGGGCCAGGCCCCTGTAGAGCCCCGCCGGCCCCTCGCTCTGCACGATCTGTCTGAAGAGCCCCGACATGGAGGTCTGCTGGCCGCCCTCCGTCACCGCTGCACACAGGAAGGTCCACATGTCACAAGGAGGTACAAGATAACCAAATATGCCGCTCACTCACGCAGAGATAACAAAGGCGTGGTGCCCAAGCGGCTTCCTGACCGAGGAGACGAGGCCTCACCTTGCGCCTGCATGCGGGTCCGGATCAGCGCCAGTGGGTAACTGGCCAGCTGGCCGCAGGTGCTGGACACTGTGCCGCAGGCCAGCAGCACCACCACGCCTGGGTCCGAGCCGCTGATGCTGTACTGCTGCAGGTAGCGGTTCTTCAAGGTCTGAGGGCGCAACGAGAAGAGCGGGTCAGAGTGTGTGTGTGCGTGTGTGTGTGTGTGTGTTCCTGATAAGGAACAGAGGTTGCACTAGACTTTTTCGTCATGTCATCTTGACTGACAGGGTCATAAAATTCCTGTCATAATCTATTTTCACCTCTCTCCAATTTATAAAATTATAATGTTGCTCCCGCTCGCTCACTCTGTAGTTTCTGAGGGCTGATTACTTGTTTGTCCCAATTCTTCCATTCATCAGTCCCTCTTTTATCAACACCATCATAGTTATTGGGCTTTTTGAAGAAACTTGCCAGGACATTTTTCTGAGTGAAGCCAGCAAGTTCATGCATCAAGAGAGACAATAGCTAACTAATATTCTCACTTGCCACCAAGTGGTCAGGGGTGTGAATCGCAATCTGTCAAAATGGCCCTCTGATTTTTCTTTCACCGTTTAAAAAAACGCTCAATGGAGGGTGAACATTGGTTTAACGCGACCCCTGATGAGGACAGCTGCTCACCTCATACACGGCCAGGTCGATGCCGGCGTAGGGGATGATGCCCAGCATGTTGGGGACGTAGCCCTTGTAGAAGGCGACCAGTCCCTCCCTCCTCAGGATATGCTTGGCGCAGTCAGAGATGCCCGAGTACTGACCCGTCGTCCTCAGAGCCAACCGGGTCTTCAGCACCTGCACAACAACACAGGCTTCTTAAAGGTTTTGCCGGTGTGTGTTGGGTGTGTTTGAACACGCGTGTGTGTGTGTGTGTGTGTGTGTGTCATCTGCCACAGGAGGCGCCGCAGTTGGTACTGTACCTCCATGGGGTAGATGGCGCTCTGGGCAAGGACTCCAGCCAGAGATCCAGCCACAAAACGTTCCAAGATGCTCAGAGTTTCCTTATCGCTGCCGATCAAACGTTTGATCTGTACAAACATGGAGAGAGGGTGTGTGTTACTGAGGTGTGCTCAGACATGCGTGCGTGTGTGTGTGTGCGTGCGCAGTCTCCCTTGTACCTGCTCGTAGGCCATGAACTTGAGCGCCGACTCCGGGGCGATCTTGAGGATGTTGACGCCGTTGCCGCGCCACAGCGATCTGGTCCCGCCCTCTTTGATCATCTGCATCAGGCCACTCATGATGCACATGTTGTTGGTTCTGGATCCATAAACCTTCACAGCAACACACACACACACACACACAGTCAGTCACAGGACGACCTCGGACAGGGTGAAGTGTTTGTGGTCGTAGTGACGTTTGTATCAACTCGTCCAACTGGGTCAGTTTGTTTGGCGATCTGCTGACGGGGGAACAACGCAACCGTATCAAAGCACAATCAATGAGGCTCAAAGTCGACGGTTGTCATGGTGATTGACGCACATTGGGGTTCATTGACACCGATTGGGAATCTATTGCTCAGCTGAGACCTTCAGCCCCTTAATGGCGGTCAGATTCACCTCCAAATCGCGTCATTCAGGGCGCGTGGCCGACCGGGTGCCACCATTGGACCGTGTGTGACACACAACCAGCACTGGACTCTGACCACCCCCCCCGCCCACCACACTTACACTCTCCTCAAACATTAACCCCTTTACAAAATGCTTAGGTAACTCGGTCTTGAGCAATTTTTGACAGGTTTCTTGAGTCAGAGATTGCTCTAATCAGTTATGAAATATAACCAATGACCCGATAACTGAGTCAAAGCAGTACATTGCATCAAATTTGGAACAATAAAAAAAAAAAAGTA
>CAESWR010000719.1:174543-185091 GCA_903171835.1 Mullus surmuletus | reverse complement strand
CACACACACACACACGCACTCTCCTGTGTTTTGCGCTCATTGACTCTTTATAACCTCTTTAAGGATGTGAAAGTTGCCTGTAGACGAGTGTGGAACTGAACTCTGATGCTCAAATATGTCCTCCATCAGTCTACACACACACACACACACACACACACACACACACACACACACACACACGCGTCTTGGTTACCGTGTTTGATTTCAGCTCGTCCTCGCAGCACAAAGAGTCGCTCTCCTCTTTCAGGCTCTGACCCACAAAACCTTGTTGGTCAGAGAACAAGCCGAGGCGGCGGCGGCGGCGGCGGCGGCGGCGGCGGCGTGTTGGCTCACCAGCGCTGATCAGACACTAACCTGATTGTCTGACTGAGGGAGGAGGGGCTTATTATTTGTACTTGGGTTCCTTCTTTTCTGTGTGTGTGTGCGTGTGTGTGTGTGTGTGTGTCGGTACCCAGTTAAGTAAACGATGCCCCACTTTCAGAGGAGAAGGAGGAGCAGAGAAAGGAGGAAGAGGAGGAGGAGGAAGAGCAAGAGGAGGGGAAGAGGAGGAGAAGAGGAGAGGAGAGGAGGAAGGAGAGGATAAGAGAGGAGGAGGAAGAACAGGGGAAGAGGAGGAGGAGGAGGAGTGGATCAGCTGACCGTCACTGTGATTTCTGTGCTCAGGAGTTTGAACTGCGTGTTTGAGTGTCTGCTCAGATTGACCTGATGCATTCTGGGTAACTGAGTACGAGTGTCTCCATCACAGCTGTGGCTCAGGCTCTCCTCTCCTCACTCAGGAGGTCTCCAAACTAAAGCCACCGTTAGCAACCATCCAGCTCTGAGTTTCCATGGCAACCGCTCGCTCCTCGACCAGAATCTGTGGCTTTCACCTGCAGACGCGTGCGGTGACATCATCGCTCCGCTTGATCTGATCAGACTCATCGTGCAGCTCCGCCTCCGACTTGAATCTCCCGTCTGTTGTTGGTCAAACCGTGGCGCCGGCCCGGCAGAGGCCGGAGGTTCTCCTTCATCCTCGGCCGCATCCAGAGTAAACAGAGCTGCAGATGGAGATCTCCTCACCATCAGTGAGCTTCATCAGCAGTGACTTTTCCTCCACTGCGTCCCGTGAGCCGAGTTCCAGCCCGGTTTCTCTGTTGCAGAAAGTAGTTCCTCTAGTTGCTGGAGTCACACTTTTCATGAAGAAAAACACCAACTAGCCCTTTAAACATTGGATCTGGATCTCTCTCAGACTGGGTCGTCCCACCATGAGATCCCAGCCCCCCCCCGAAAGGTCGCGACCTCGAAGAGAAATGTTTGTTGGTCAAAGTAAAACTGAACTCAGAGGCAACAAATCTGCAGAGACTCTCATCGCCACGGCTGGCGTTACATAACGGCACAGACCCCCGTCACACACACCCTCACACACACACACCCTCCCCATCCCCATCTTAGCTGTGATCAGTGTGTGCAGAGCGGGTGCGGCGGCTCAGAGCTCAGATCAGTGTTATGTCAGAGCTGTGACAGACGGACTCTTTGTGTGCATCGAGCGAGACCTCGCCTTGTTGTGGCTCCACAACAGAGGGGGGAGTTATTGGAGGACGGCACTGCCTGGTGCGCATCCCCCCTCCACACACACACACACACACACACACACACACACACACACACACACACACACACACACACACACACACACACACACACACCATGTGACGGCCCGCTAAGTGCCAATCACAGATTCTTCTCTAGTCTTCTTTGCCAGGATGGTCTGCTTTCTAATCTGATCCAGTCTATCCATCTAGTCTCGTCCTCCATCTAGTCTTCTAGTCTCGTCTGCCTGTTCCAGTCTAATGTCTAGTCTGCCAGTTGAGTCTAGTTTGCCCTGCGACACTCGGCAGCAAAAACACCTCGAGGAACTTTGGTGTCAACATTCCCCAGAGTTCAATGAACCCTGTGAGCTCCTTCACACGCAGCTCACGTCTGTGGCTCAGTCTGATCTGGAAGCTGGAGCTGGAAGATCTGCGTCCACACGACTCGGCGACAGGTCGGATCCAGACTGATCTGGTTTGTGCTGTTCACACTCCATGAATCCCGGATACAGTCCAGATAGGAAATCAGATTAGTGTGTGTGTGTGTGTGTGTGTGTTTGGCAGAACTTGCAGCAGTCAGATGTGTTGGATGTTGTGTTGCGAGCGTGCAGCTGTGGAGGCCAGATGTTCCCATCATGCACCTCTCTTCACTGCAGAGTCCAGCCGTTATCTGCTCCGTCTTGCTTGTTCAGTGTTGCTTTTTCTTCCCTCTGGACCTCAAACGTCTCTGTGACGTCGACTCTCGGAGAGGAAATCCGAGCCGAGGGGAGAAGATAACCAGATTTTTTTCTCTTTTTTCCGAGGAATTTTTTCTTCCTTCTAAGAACGGTGGGGGCGTCGCCCTGCCTGCGGTCTGACTGCAGTTCTTGGAAGTGTGCGAGTGCGAGTGTGTCCTGGCATGGAGTTCTAGCCACCATGTTTGGTGTTTGGAGAAGACGGGACAAACGCAGAGGTGAGAGCGTCCACAGCTGAAGGTCTCGCTCGGGCTCTCTGTGTCCAATATCAGAGGAACAAAGACAGAAGGAGGAGTGAAACGCTTTTGATGTCCCTCAGATGTTCAGCAGATCCAAACTGAACGGGCTTCGTGGGGAAAGCGACACTAAAAAGCATCATTTCCTCCCCGCCACAATAAGAGCATCCTCATTGAGCCGTTAGCACCTGCCTGCTTAATATAGATGCTATCAATCATTGTCTGTGAACCACAGTGTGATGACATCAACATGTTTGCATCGACTCCTCCCACAAGAAGAGACGTCCCATGATCCCAAGAGGTTTGCACGTCAGCAGGAAGTCTATCAGAAAGAGAGAGGAGAGAGAAATCCTCTGAAATTTCTGTCAGCAGACGCTTCCAATCCACCTTTTTTTTCCTGTGTCGGCGTGACTTGTGTCACCTGGTTTGAACATTTGCTGTGTAAGTGCAGAGCAGAGATGAATGAGGAGGAAGGAAGAAGCCTGCAGAGGAGCAGCTTCTCAACAGCTGCTTCCTGTTTTCCCCCTCTCACTTTTCCAGCCATTTCAGGAGGCCACGCCCACCTCTACGCTTACTCTTGGTTTTTAGGAGGACTTTTGTTTCCCCACACTGTGATGAAAACACTGATAGAGGTGTGTGTGTGTGTGTTGGGGGTCTCCTGATGTTAGAGTCCCGGCCCAGCTGGACTGGCGGCGCTCCCATCGTTTTCCTGCTCGGAGTCATCGGAGGTCGGACGCTGAGCACACGCTGAACACACCCCTGAACACAAACACACACAGAGACAGACACACACACACACACACACACACACACACACACACACACACACACACACACACACACACACAACACACACACACACACACACACACACCGGTCAGACTGACCATCACAGCTGCCATCGCACAATCTGCTGAAAACGAGCGCCAACCTCTGACCCTTACAGAGTCTCACACAGTGAGACGAAATCAAACACAGATCTCAGGAGAACTAAACCAAATAATTAGAAAATGATTTGGTTTGGATTATAGATATTGATGATGATAACTGATCATATTACTTTGAGTTTTTCTCAATTTTACAGCTCCAATCAGAATCTGTAAGTGTGGTCTCGCTGCTGCTGAACCCTTGGGACTCTGACCTTTGGGCGGCGTCCTGACCTTTGGGCGGCGTCCTGAGCGGCGCGGGTCGCTGCTGACGCCCCGTGTTTACGTTCCTTCTCCTGATAAGAAGCCGGCGCCGACTCTCACGGCGCGCAAACCACGGGAATCTGATTGCATTTTCACAAGAATCTGTGAGTGTGTGTGTCTCAGCTGCTGGCAAACGGACTTGGTTGCCGTTTTCTGGCGGGAAAAAATGTCCATTTGGCTGCAAGGTCAAAGGTCGGCTGGCGGAGGAGGCTCAGGCTCACAATGGCGGCCTTTGTGTTGCTGCGTTTCTCTCCCCGAGTGCTCAGCTGATCTGTGGGTGCCGCTGGATCAGTCAGGTTTGGTTGAGAATTCTTCGCCCCCTGAATCCTGTGGCTCGACCCGACACGGCGTCTGATTGAGTCGATAAGAGCTGAGAATCCGAGCCGGCAGGTGCTCAGATTGGCCCCGTGCACGCAGGCACTGTGTGTTTGTGTGTGTTTGTGTGCGTGTGTGGAGCTGCAGCTCAGAGAGCGTCTGCTGCCTCTCACGTGTTTGGACATTCAGCTGCAGTGTGACACGTCGACGCCACAGAACAAAAAGTACAAAGGTTGCAGGTGTGATTAGAGAACAAACGGCTCATTGATGCCTCACCAGCTGGAAGGAGCGTCTCCTTCTTACCTCCTCCTCCTTCTCTTCTCTCCTCTTCCTCCTCATCCTCCTCCTCCTCCTTCTTCCCTCCCCTCCTCCTCCTTCTTCCCTCCCCTCTTCCTCCTCCGCTCCTCCTCCTCCTCTTCTCCCCTCCTCCTCTCCTGCTTGGAGCTGCTGGTCGAAGCGTCGGTGGCGTTTCAGGAGTGTGAAGTTTCCATGGAGCCGCAACAAAAGCCATCTGGAGACGCTCTCTGTTCAGAGAGGAACAACAGCCCTGATAAGAGTGGAGAGCGTGTGTGTGTGTGTGTGTGTGTGTGTGATTCCAGCGCTGCAGACAAACATCTTTTGACGCTTGATCAGAGTTCCGTCACAAGTTCTCCATGGAGCTTCTTCTCTGATGTGGACACACATTCCTCCTCCTCTGCTGCACAAACATCAGGCTTCCATGGAACTGCTGCTTGTTTATGATCATCTGCTTTAACTCGACAATCTTCCGCTTTTATTTCTGAGTCTGCACTTAATAGTCACCCGGGCTTTAAAAACTGTTTAAAACAGACCTAAGTAAAGTAAACTGACCGCTGGCTGCTGAGAGGCGTCTTTGCCAGAGGTTTCTTCGAGCCTGAGAGGCCACATCATCGATTCAGAACGCCCAACATCTGTCCAGGAAATCACTCCATGAAATCACTGATGAAAGAAAAACAGTCGTCAGTGTCTGAAGCTGTGGACTCTGAAACCTCACAACAACAACGACAACAACAACGAACTCCTCAAAATCCTGATCAACTACAAACCACATCACACGGGGCGAGACATCTGGATGCTAAACTAGAGACTATCAGACTAGATAGTGACTAAACTACATCAGATTCAGATCGTAGACCTGTAATTCAGACTAGATAATAGGACAGACTATTAGACTGGACTAGTAATTTAGACTGAATAGTAGACTGGACTTTGAGTAGTTCATAGACTAGGCCGGCCTGGACCAGACCGGAGCTCGCCACACAGCATGGGAGCAGACGGTCGGTGCCACTGAGTGAGGGTCTGGCTGTGGAGGTCCTGAGAGTCCAGCCTGTGATGGATGTTCTGCTCTTCCAGGGAGGAGGTCCAGGAGAACTGTGTCCGCTGGAGGAAGAGGTTCACCTTTGTGTCCAAGATGAGCGCCAACCCACACACAGGAGTCCTGGATCCGTCCGTCTGCAGAGTGTCGGTCAGGAAGGTGAGGATCCGTCCGATCACAAGCGTTCATTGTGATCGGATCACCACAGTTATTGGGCGCGAAAGGTGACCTCGGTCCTGACATGAGTGGGCGGAGTCTCGGGCAGCTGCTTCATCACTCTCTTCCTGTTTTCTCTGCAGGAACTGAAAGGAGGAAAAGCGTATTCGAAGGTGAGAGGCCTGGCTTTTTTGACTCACCAACTCACACACACACACACACACAGTTCCACTTTGCGTTGATTGACTTCCAAACGCAAAGTTCATCCTGCTTCCGTCCACGTCTCCCGCTCCTGGCCGCTCCTCTCAAACCCCGGCCGGGTCCTCGGCGCCGCCCGGCAGGATCCGCTTCCTCTGCTCTCGGCCGCGGCTCCTTTTAGATTTCCTTGGACTAAATATACCTCGTTTCCCTGCTTAGAAGTCGGCTTCCTTAAACACACACCTATGAAAACAGCGGAGAGGGAAACCTGCGGCCTGAAGAATGGCAACCTTTGGCCGCAGTTAATATACAAAAACACTCCGACGGAGGTTCCCGCTCGCCGCCACCATTGTTCGGAGGAGCCGAGCGGGAATCCACCGACATCGGTGTGTGTCTGCAGATCCACTCAGAGCCTCCAGCTCAGTGAGTCCCTCAACACTCATCAACCCAAAACAGCTTTGTGTTGGCGGATTCAGAGGAGAAGAAATGAAATAGATTTTCCCGCCCAGTCTCACTGCCTGCTGCTGCCCGGCCAACTCAACAACTCCACATAAACACTGCATCGACAGAACTCACGAGGTTTGGACAAATCAAACATGGACTAGAAATGATGAGCACAAAGAAAGTGTTGCCGCTTTCCCTCGGGGGGGCTTTGCCCTTCCCTAGACTAGTAACTTGGACTAAATAGTAGACTAGACGAGTAACTTGGACAAGACTAGTGGTCTACACTAGTAACCTGGACTACTGACTTGGACGAGACTAGTGGTGTTGCTACTTTCCCTCCGAGAGGCTTTGCCCTTCCCTAGACTAGTAACATGGACTAAACTAGTAGACTCGACTAGTAACTTGGACTAGATGGGTACCAGCGTCTCCCTTGCTGTCTCTGGCTGCTGCGTGTCTAAAGCAGCTGATGTGGGCGGCGGCGGCGGTGGCGATGAGCTTCCTGCGGGAGCTTCTGCTCGGAGCCCGGCTTCTCATTTGCTCGTTGCTTAACTTGGCTTGTTGGGGTTTTTGAAGTTTCCGACCTTAAATGATAAGTGTCGCCGTGGCGCCTCCCAGCGAAAGCCGGGGAAAACCAGTAAGAACCAGTGAAGGCCTCCATTAGTGTGTGTGTGTGTGTGCCTGTAATGAGTGTTTGCCTCCTCAGCTGGGCTTCACCGACCTCAACATGGCCGAGTTTGCGGGTTCGGGCTCCACTGTGCGCTGCTGCCTGCTGGAGGGCTACGACACCAAGAACACACGGCAGGACAACTCTATCCTGAAGGCAAGGACACACACACACACACACACACACAGTCATCAATAGAAAACAGAGCATACAGAGCATAAACGATAGCATCTGTGGGAGGACTCGCCATGTTTTCTGATCACTTCCTGTTTGGTGGGTCAAAGCCCAAGTCTTGTAGCTGTGTGTGTGTGTGTGTGTGTGTGTGTGTGTGTGTGTGTGTGTGTGTGTGTGTGTGTGTGTGTGTGTGTGTGTGTGTGTGTGTGTGTGTGTGTGTGTGTACGGCGCCTCCTGCTTGTGTTCTATTGCCGGCAGCAGGAATATAGGTCAGATTTTTCCTTTCTTTTGGTCCGAGCTTCTGTTTTTCTAGCCGTTGTTTGACAGAGCTTTGATGCGTGTGGATCGACTCCTGTGCAGGAAGCCAATCAGATGCACAGGAAGCAGGAAGGGGAAGGAATATGGCGCTGCGCCGCACAAAAAAACAGTTTGGCCCACAGGCAGCAGAAGTTTAAGTGGTTTCTGCTCCGCTCATCCTCAGAGGGACAAATAGATGCTGAAACTCTTCTGTGGTTCACATGAAAACAAGATTATTTTCACATTCCCACCATGAGTAAGCAGGCTGTGTTTGTTGGCGGGCTCCGGCAGGTGGGCGCCCCCTGCTGGCTGGGTGCCCCCTGCTGTGCAGCGCTGCGTCAGCCCGTGCGTTCAAACATCAAGTCCAAAGGTCATGTCCAAATGTCACAGCTGGTCTCTGTGCTGCTGCAGGTGATCATCGGGATGACGCTGCTGTCCGGAGACCCCTGCTTCAAAACGTGAGTGTCTCGATTCTCCAGCGCGCCGCTCAGCTCGGCTCGGCTCGGCTCTCCTCGGTGTGTTTGTGACAAGTTCACGCTCCACCGAGGAACCTTCCAGAAATCCCCAAACATTCTCTTGTTGCTGCGATGACTCAGTTTCTCCCTCAAGCTGAGGCGAGCAGAACTCTGAGCTCATTTAATGTTTTCCAGACTGATCAATTGTGTGTGTGTGTGTGTGTTTTCCCCCTACAGTCCTCCCAGCACAGCCAAGTCCATCTCCATCCCGGGTCGGGAGCCCACCCTGCAGCTGGACTGTAAGGGGGAGGGGACAGCTGATCCCGGGCCAGTGGGTGGAGTTTCTCTAGGTCGCACTGCCAAGCCCCGCCCCTCCATCATCAGCTCAGGTAAAGTCCTGCCCATAAAAAAAACAATTGAAGCTTTTAAAAAAAAAACACCTTTGAGCTTCTCTAAACAAATCAATCATCTGATCAAGAACCATCTGTCATTATCTATTTTTACCGTCTCTTTAATTTATCAAATGATAATAATGACATTTCCCCCCCGCCCTCCTCGCTCCGCTCGCTCACTCTGCATCACTCCCTCTTTCTTCAACTCTTTTATCGCCACCATCATCGTCATTGGGACTTTTGAAGAAACCTCAGAGTCACGCATCAAGAGAGACGATAGCTGACTAATACTCTCACTCGCCACCCAGTGGTCAGTGGGGTGAACTGCAGTCTGTTAAAACAGCAGATGGCCTTCAGATTTTTCTGTCACTGTTTTAAAAAAATTGTCAATGAGGGGAAATATTCGGTTAACATGCCTCCTGTTCAGGGGGTAAAGTACTTAGAGACGCAACACTGGGTGGGATTTAATTGGACAGTGTGAAAAGTGGGAGTGTCCTGGAGGGAAACATTGAGGACTATAGAGAGGAAGCCCCGCCCACTGCTCAGAATGGCTTCATGTGATTGAGCGGGGTGGAGGCTCTGAGCGTTTATGTATCACAGCAGCAGCTCTGATTGGTGGAGATGGATTCATGTGGTAAGTGACTGTGTTCCTCCTCAGGTCTGCTGGAGGAACCTGAAGCCAACCCGTCTGGTTCTGGAGAAACTTTCATATCGGGTCACTCCAGAAACTCCAGCTACGCCAGCCAGCACAGCAAGATCTCAGGTGGGCGGCGCCGCGTTTCTCCCAGCAAGCTCAGCCACAGTTTGCCAGGATCAAATAGTTGGTTTTCCAACTCCTTCCAATGAAGGAGCAGATGTTTGCTCTCTGTCCTCCTAATGCTAAGATATAAACAAATGTTGAGTGTTTCTACTGCCGTTGCCATGGCAGCGGCAACCCAGAGATGCTTCTGAGAGCAGAGAGTGTTGGAATGTTTCCCGTGCGATGAGTTGTTTTCTCCCAGAATTCCTGTGTGAGGGTCTGAAGTGTTTGTTCCTGCAGGTTACAGCACCGAGCACTCCTGCTCCTCCAGCCTGTCGGACCTCACGCACCGCAGGAACACCTCCACAGGAAGCAGCGCCTCGGGGGGGCTGGCCCTCCCCGCCGACGCCGCCGCGCCCGACACAGACAAGGAGGCCGGCGGTGGCGGGCGGCCGGAGAGGCCGCCGCGACCTCCACGACCCCTCCTCCCCACTAACCGGCTTCCCAGGTAACGCGCCGCGGGGCCTGGGAGGCAGGGCCTGGGGGCGGGACCTGGGAGGCGGGGCCTGGGAGCGGGGCCTGGGGGCAGGACCTGGGAGGCGGGACCTGGGGGCAGGACCTGGGAGGCGGGACCTGGGAGGCGGGGCCTGGGGGCAGGACCTGGGAGGCGGGGCCTGGGGGCGGGACCTGGGAGGCGGGGCCTGGCTGTGACGGTAGCTGTGTCTGTGTGCGTGTCAGGAGGAAGCAGGACGCGGTGGAGAACCAGCCCTCTTGGGTCAACGACACGCGCATGGACGCCGACGACATCGTGGAAAAAATCGTCCAGAGCCAAAACTTTGCAGACATCAACAACTCTGAAGGTGAGTGAAGACGGCAGGAGAAAGTCCGGCTGGGAAACCAGCGCAGCCGCGGCCGAATCCGAGCTCCGCGTTTGGGGTTTTGCTAATGAAAAATGATTACTACCATTTCAAATGTCCTTTGTGTTCACGGCGAGCAAACTACGTTTCTGCATTTCTTCTGAGGCTTTAACCTCCACTGCACCCCTTCAGAATAAAAGCACTGCTGCGTAGGCTCCCATCAATAGGACTTGAGGAATATTTTCCATCACGGCTTCCGTCAGGAAAACGGGTGCCGGCCTGAACTGTGGTGAGACTCACTCGCTGCTCTGCTTTCAGACAGCAACCTGCGGCTGTTCGTCAACAGAGACGGAACCACGGCGCTCAGCGGCATCAGGCTGGGAAACCGGTGAGGAGCAGAGCGCGCCTTCCTTAGCTGCTGGTAGCATCAGCTCGCTAACTCATGACTTTGAACGTGTGTGTGTGTGTGTGTGTGTGTGTGTGTGTTGCAGGGTGTCTGCCGGCGGCTACGAGCCCGTGGTGATTGAGAGCCACTGAGCGCTGCAGCGGCGAGGCGAGATGATGGTTTTCCAGGAGCCTCAGCTGGTCTGACGCCGTGAAGGGAAAACCTCGCCAGTTTGCACTTTAGCTGAGCGGCAGCAGAATCCCGTTGGAAGGCTCCCTGTTGATCGGGGAGCCACTTTGTGCCTGTAAAGTTTCTCTCTGATGACCCCAAAGCACCACCGAGCGCTCGTGACGGCGAGGAGAGAAGCTCCGCCCCCTCCCCAACTGTGGCGTCTCCACCCTCCCTTTGGAC
>CAESWR010000719.1:142406-154268 GCA_903171835.1 Mullus surmuletus | reverse complement strand
CCCCCCCCCCCGCCCCCCCCAGGCCCCTTCATCCAGCGCGCCATCATAGCCAGTCACACCAGTGAGGCTCTGTGGTTCCGCAGCCAGGACGTTCTGCCGAAGCCGGCCGAGGAACCGCAGGAGTGACGACTCCCATTGTACAGATTCAGTGTCTCAATAAAGTGCTTGTGTTGAAAGTACTCGGTGTTGGTGGTGCTGGTTCTACTGGTTGTACTGGTGTGCAGCGCTGCCCTGTGAACAGTAGAGGGCAGCAGTGGCTGCGCCTGCAGCCTCCTCACGCCTCAAACTGTCCGTCAAGTTTGTTTCAACGCTTTTTCTCGACTGTTCCTTTGATGAATCCCAGTTCCTTGTCTTTGTACTGTATCGTGTGTGTGTGTGTGTGTGTGTGATGGTTGACTGGTTTGTGTGTGATGGTTCGCTGTGGTGACCAGGTACAAACACGCCAATGTCAGAGTGACTGAGCTCCTCCCATCAGGCCGTGGCCGCGGTCGGTCACATGTAGTCGTAGTAGATTTATTAAAGACGGCTCGCATCAAAAGAGACGTGACGACATAAATCCATTCATCCTCAGTCGGACCATCCATCATTAAAAACATGTCGGCCTTTAATGATCTTGATGTGAAAATAACAAAGTAAGAAGGTGTTGAAGGCTTGTGAGTGGGTGACTTTCATGCAGAAATGGGGTCTAAGGCCAAAAAGCCTGAGCCCAGCTCCCCCCCCCCGCCCGCGCAGGACGCCAAGAGCTCCCACTTCGACCTGATCAACAGCAAAGTGCTGAGGTTCCGCGCCATTCCCGAGAGCAGCCCTGCGCTGCGCCGCGTGATGAAGGAGGTGGCCTTCCACCACGTCTACCACACGCTGGTCATCGCCGGCAGCACGCTGACGCTGGCGGAGGTCCGACACATCATCGAGACCCTCTGCGCCGTCCCTGGGAAGAACCTCCAGGAGCAGAGCAAGGTGGTGGGCGTGGAGGCGGCTCTGAGGTTCCTCAGCACCAAGCTGGTGTCCAGACCGGGACCCATCACGCTCCGGGACGTCCTGGACATCCACCAGCGAGTGTTCGGCTACGTGGACCCGACGGAGGGGGGGAGGCTGCGCACGGTCCAGGTCTACGCCGGCCCTCACGTCCCCCCGCGGCCCCAGAGCCTGCGCAGGCAAATGAAGAAGCTGTTTGAGTGGCTGAACTCGGACGAGGCCAAGCGGCTGCACCCGGTGGAGTACGCGGCTCTGGCCCACTACAAGCTGTGGTACGTGCACCCCTTCGTGGACGGGAACGGTCGCACCACGCGGCTGCTGATGAACCTGCTGCTGATGAAGGCTCGCTTCCCGCCCGTGGTCATCCACGTGGACCAAAGGCAGGAGTACTTTGCGGCTCTTCAGAGGGGCAACCAGGGCGACCTGCTGCCCTTCATCTGCTTTCTCGCCAAATGCACCGAGATCACGCTGGACACCTTGCTGAGCTCGGCCACAGGGGGCGCTGTGGGGCGGCCGCGCAGCAGGCAGCAGGCGCTCCGGAACATCTGCAAGAGGACCAGCCTCCCTCATCACGCTCGGAGCGCTTCTCCTGCACCATGAAAACCCCCCAAACACTTTTAAAGGGATAGTTGGTATTTTCTGACACGAAGCTGTGTGAAATCCTTACCATCAGTGAGTTGGAAATCCGCTGAGTCGAGTTCGAGTCACACGGATAAAGCGTATTGCTCCAAAAAACAACGTGTTCAAAAAAGTCATACATTTGATCACCAATTCTTGGCCACAAATTAGTCCGACCTGGCTTACTGCCGCTCTACTTTGAACCCTGACATCTGGCTTTGAATCCCAGGCCTGCCTTTGTTTTGGGTTCAGCTGGAGGAGGAGGCCGCACCACTAGATTTTGAACAACTTGTGCTTGGCAACAATGTTAGCTGATGAATCCTTGCAACAGGATGCACGTGTAGTAAAGGGAGGTTGGAGCAGAATGTGATCCTGGAGTTCTTTGTCCAAAGAGCAGCGTACAAACAGCAGGGTCCCCACCAAGGCGCCCGCCGAGACCCCCGGGTCTCCACCGAGGACCACATGAGTCCTAAGAATAGCACGACTCACCAGTGAGCTGCGTCGAATATTTCGTTTTGTTGATTTGCTGTTCTTTTCTAAGCACACATACATTAGCATAGATTTACATAGAAAATAACAATATCGTTTCAAAAACATTACAAATATGTTTATGATACACAAAGTTTAGGTGAACTCTGACCTGTTCTGTCTAGAGTGGATCAAAGTGGGCGCCCTTGGTACGACTCAGAACCCAGCGAGTAGCTTTAAGCTTCCAAAAGGTTGGTCTTTGAAAGCGGGAAAGGCTCTGGAAACAGGCAACACCTACTTTTTGTATTTGTCCACCTTTGTGCTGTTAACTGTTTCACCTCCAGTATTTTCTACAGTTAAACTGACAGGAATGTGAGGGGGCGACTCCGGTTTGCTGTGCAGAGATGTGCGGCCATTCCACGGCTGTTTGCCATCCGATCTGATCCAGCTTCTGCCCCCAGACTCTCACTCAGCTCCGCTCCTCCGTGGCATCTTTATCCCCCTGGGCGCGACATGGCGCACTGCTTCTGGGCGGAATGCTGCAAGGTCATGACTCTGGATTTTTTGAGGGGACAGCCGGTGGCTAAAATGATAGTTTTGATGGACGGTTTTGTCCTTGATCCCTCACAGCTGTTTGGAGCTGCCCGGCTGCGGCCGCCGCTCTCTGTAGTTCTACTGGAAGCCGCTCCTCGTTTTCATGCTGATTATCACAAATCTGTAGAGGACAGTTGTTCGGTGTGTTTGTTTGGGCAGGAGACATATTTGAAGATGTAACCAAGCTTGCCTAAACAGTAGTAAATAGACCACACACATTTTATTGCTATTACACTCTTTTTTTTTGACAAACATGACGTGAAGAAATCACATTTGTCGCATCATCTTAACAGAGTGAGAAAGTTGCATTAGAGACCATTTATAAAGATTTTTATTTTTTTTCTCAAAATTGACAAATTGGATTTTAGTGGATTTATGAGCAGCATAAAGACTTTGCTACAGACAAACAATGCTGTTTTAAAAAGAATGAATCTCAGATGGCAGTGCAGAAAAGGGAAGTGATGTGAACAATGACTCTCCTCTTCTGCACTAACAAGCTCTGAGCAGAGTAACATGACTGTGATGCTACTTTTCTGAGCCTCCCTCATCCTGTATTTCTGTGCAGTCCCTGAGTAAATAACTGAAGATAAGAGGATGGTCTTTGATTGTTCTGTCCTTGATGGGTCACTAAAAAGTGACTAAGAATGTCATGGGTTTCAGTCTCAGTATTGGCTGTTACTGGTTTGTGCTGATAAACTGAAGAAAAGGCCAGTGGGCGTTTGCAGGAAGAAAAACACTTTTTTATGAAAACCCAAATGGTCCTCATAGTTTCAATGCATTTTTAAACACACAAATCCTCAAATAAAAGCTGAGAGGTAAATCAAACATTGGTCAAGGATGTCGAGTGTGAGGATGTCGTCAACACAAACAGTCCTTCTGTTCCTCAACAAAGTTTTTGCTTCTAAGGAAAAAGAGGCAGATCAGAAAACAAAGATGCTTCACAGGAAAGACGAAGCATCGTAGGTGTATCTTTCAGACCTGAGCATTTGTTCCGAACCAGGGAGCGTTTCCCCCTAGAGACGGGTTTATTTGCGCACATGTGAACACAGGATAAAACAAGCGAGCCGAGATGGTCTCGAAGAGACGGTCGGTCACAACTCACTCACAACTGTGGTTTAACCGAACCAAGCTGACCTGATGCGCCATCGGTGGTGTCGCGTGAGTAACGTCATGTTGTCATGGTCAGGTTTTGCTCACATCAGAGCCCATCTTTGTTGGCGATTCCTTGTTGCGGCTCGTCTTCTCAGTAGATGCAGTAGCACATTATTTTCCATGTGCAGTTTGGATTCCCAGTAGAACTGGATTTTTTCCTCAGTTACAGAACACTGGTACATTAACCACCGAAACACACAAAAACAAAGTAGCCACACACACTGACGATGCTCCATGGTTGTGGTTTTTCCCGGGGTACGGAGGAGGAAACTTCCGGGGGGATTTCTGACCAATGAGAGAACAGTTGGTTGGTGCATGGCCTTTGTTTACTGCTTTGAGCCGCTACAGGCGGTTGCCTTGTGAACACAAACGCCCCAAACCAAAAAGGGGACAACTGTATCGATTTAGCCCCTGAATCGGAACAAAACAAACGGGACGCATGTCTGAAAGCACACATAAAGACCTGGAAACACCGCCGACTGTGAAGGACTGATCATCGAGGTTGCGCTGTGTGAGTTCATCCAAGACGACAAAAAAAGCAATCAGAGAGCCATCAGTTGAGGTGGACAGAGAAGTCTATGCAGCCAGGAGGAGCTCAGCAGCTCTGCAGCCCTTTGGCTCCATCACAGTCACAGTCACAGACACTCGGAATGCTTTGAAGGTGAAAAGTGGCGGTTCTGTCACAATCCCGACTCTCCCACCCAAACCACCCCTCTATCCAAACCTGTACTTGGGCCAGTACTTGATCTGTCTGGGCGCTGTCCCAGTACGGACACTGGCTCTCACGGGCGGAGGTTTCTGCGGCGGTGTTTTCTGCCTCTCTTTGTACCTGTCGGTGATGGTGAAGCCGTGCTCGGCCGCGTCGTGAAGGCCGACCCGCGGCAGGAAGTGGGTGGAGACGTGCTGGGATTTGACCCTTGGGCTGGAACCCATTTTGGCTTTGCCCCTCTTGTTGAGGGCGACGAACCACTCGCGGCCGCTGCGGTGGTTCCTGTGGATGACTGAGGCGTAGGTGTTGTAGCTGTTCTCCTGGAAGCGCTCCCTGAACTTACAGTCGTCTGTAAAAAATTCCTGGAAGAGGAGGAAGACCAGTGTTAAAGTGTTACAACGTTACAATGTGCATGACAGAACGTTTGCTGTCTTCTGTGCGGCTGTGTCTGCTTCGAATTCTCTGACTGCTTCATGAATTGCTTTGATGGTTTCAGTGTAAAACCAGCTCCACAAGCAGCTCAGCTCATTTGGTGAGATATACTGTTTGCCAGATATCTGGGCCCTATCACTCTCCTCAGGTCACTGAATGCTGACGTAGAAAAGGGCAAAACATGAGTTGTAACGGGGACTTGAACATGGGACCCTTTCAGTGTATGGATCCAGACACACAGTGTTTGCGAGATGTGTGGGCCCTATCACTGTCTTGAATTTACTGAGCGATAAGGTAGAAAAGGGCAAAATATGAGCTGTAAAGGGGACCCCTTTGGTCCATAGTCTGAGTATGGATCCACTGGACCATCAGGATACACTGTGTTTCCAATATATCTAGGGCCCTATTACTCTTATCAGTTCCCCGAATGTTGAAGTGGAAAAAAAATCAGTTGTGAAGGGGACGTGAACATGGGACTCTTTGTTCTATAGTCAGCGTATGGATCCATTGGGTCATCAAATGACATTGTGTTATCTTGATATCTGGGCCTTATCACTCTATTCAGTTCACTGAATGCTGAAGATGAGAAAACATGAGCTGTGAATGGGGTTTGAACATGGGCAGGGTCTGTACCCACTGGACAATCAGAACAGACGGTTTTCACCAGGTCACTGGGCCGTATCACTCTCAACACTTCAGTGAATGCTAGAGTAGAAGTAGAAAAAACATGAACTGTAGGTGGGATGTGAACATGGGCCGCATGGTTCTCAGTCAGAGTTTGTACCAACTTGATTATCAGAACATAGAGTTTAGCAGGTCACTGGGCCTTATCAATCTCCTCAGTTCACTGAACGCTAAAGTAGAAAAAACATGAGCTGTTAGGTGGATTTGAACATGGGCCACATGGTTCACATTCAGGGTTTGTACCAACTTGACCATCAGAAGATATGGTTTTCAACAGTTCACTGAATGCTAAAGTAGAAGTAGTAAAAACATGAGCTGCAAAGTGGATTTGAACTTGGGACCTCTTAATCCACAGTCAGGGTCTGTACCCACTGGGCCATCAAAGTACACTGTGCATGGCAGATATATGGGCCCTATCACTCTCCTCACTCCACTGAATGCTGAAGCAGATAAGGGGTGAAACATGAGTTTAGAGGGGATTTGAAAACCGGACACTTGAACCATAGTCCGTGTATGTAACCACAACATACACTGTGCCAAGCAGATATGTAGGCCCTATCACACTCCTCAGTTCACTGAATGCTAAAGTAGAAGTAGAAAAAAAGTCATAAACAGGATTTGAACATGGGAACTCTTGGTCCATAGTTTCTGTCCCCTGGACCATCAGCACGGACTGCTTTTAGCAGATATCTGGGCCCTATCACTGTTCTCAGTTCACTGAATGCTGAAGCCGAAAAGGAGTAAAACTTGAGCTCTGAAGGGGATTTGAACATGAGATCTCTTGGTCTGTTATGTCCCTGCACTGCAAAGGTAAGATTCTGCTCCACTGTATCAGATATTCCTACAATGTTCCCTATTTTGTGCCTAAAAATACCTCGGGTGGGAAACTCCGACGTGCTCGGGGACGGAGGCGGCCCTGCTGCTGCAGCGCGGCCCCTCGTGTAACCCTCCTGCCATTCGGAAATAAAACAAACTGTTCTGCTTTGCTGATGAGCTCAGCATAGCAGAAAATGATGCCATTACAGCGTTTGGTAAACATGCCAGTCAGCAGAGAGGGAGCGCGGCGGCCGAGGAGGGACCTCCATTCAGGGTGAGCGACGGTTCCTCTCGGCTGTTGTCTTTAAAGATGATTAGAAAAGTGCACGGAGGAGTCGTGCTATGGGTGGGTTGCAAAGATTCAACAAACGGCCACATTAGCGGCTCTGGTACCAGTCAGGGAATTACAGATTTGGAAACAAATCCAGCCGAGCGTGCATGAGTGCGCTCGATCATGCAGACGCGCACACCGGGAGGAAGCTTCGTCCCGGCCGCCTCTCACACGATTTGACGGCTGCAACCAGATTCCACAGATGTTATTGTTTGAATCATAGAGCTTGTAAAGCTGTTTAACCTGCCGCTGGCCCGGCTGCAGGGCTCACACTCTTTAAAAGGGACCTTTCCCAGGATCCGCAGAGGGCAGAAGCGGCCGTGACTGCAGAATATTTCTTCACTAATGGGTTCACCAGCCCTAGCTTTAGCTTTGACTGAACTACAAAACCCAGTCAGAAGAAAAGCATGGCGGCCTGGCGGCCTGGCGGCGGCTCAGATTGCTCCGCGCTTATGTTTAGCAGGTATGTTTACCATGTCGGCCATGCCAGGGTGATATCATTCACTAACTAGAATGGCACTCGCTAGAGCACATACCGCCGCGGAGCCTGACAAATTAATTTTTTGACTGCCTGGCAGCACTGGAGGAAAGGTCAGAGGGAGACAAAAAAACAAGCCGTCACCACTGTAACTGAGATAGTGTGTGTGTGTTTGTGTGTGTTTGTGTGTTCTTCCGCCTCCTTCCTCCTCCAGCTGATGATGGTGCGTGCAGTGATATGAAGGGACGGAAAATAGAGCCACGTGATTGTGAGGTCAAACTTTTTCACCCCAAAGAATTGGTGATGCGAATGTTTGACTCTTTTGAAGGCATGTTGTTTTTTGGAGCCAAACTCTTTCTCCGTGTGACTCCAGCAACTAGAGGAACTACTTTCTGCAGCAGAGAAACTGGGCTGGAACTCGGCTCACGGGACGCAGTGGAGGAAAAGTCACTGCTGATGAAGCTCACTGATGGTGAGGAGCTCATACAACTTCATGGAGAAAAACACCAACTGGCCCTTTAAATGTTAAAGCTACAGTGATTATAATCATTTTTGTTTTTCAATAGCAATGTGAACATATTTGTATCTAATTGGAGCCTCAATGACCTGGTTTGTCCAGTCAGAACCAGGAGTTCATCTACAAGGGACTCCAAAGTGACCTCATTACTTTGACTGGACACCTGATGGAGTCTTGGAGCAGGACGTGTTGGAGGACCAGTGTGTCTCTCCAGGCCACCGTAGTTGGAAGGTGAGACAGCTCGGCGTGGAGCCGCCGCCGGCCGCACGTCACACACTGCAGCTTTAAAGGCCGGAGCACATTCATGATCTAAGCTGCCGTGAAACCGCGTCACCTTCTGCTCTCCAGCCGTCTCGTTTTTCCTCCTCTCACCCTCCCTCCATATTTGGCCTCTCGCTCTGCGACCTTTTGACCTTTGTAAAGATTATGTTTGTGTCTGCTAGCTGAGCGGGTCAGAAGGCGCGAGGAGCATCTGTTCCCGCCAGCTTTTATAAAGCCGGCAAACTTTCTCTGTGAAAACAAGCAAATATTAAATATGACAGACGCCGCCGCAAGATAAGGGCGAGGACGTCACCTGACACCCAGAATGAGGCCCGAGTCTGTCTGCCCCCCCCCCAAAATCATCAAGATGGTTAAATGGCGCCGGGCAGCTGCAGCCACAGATTGGAGTTTTAGTTGTACAAATATTTCTCGGAGGCCGAGCTTAGAAGCTCCGACTGCAGGCAGAGAGCAGACACCAGCAGAAGATGCCAAACTGCAACACAAATCTCAGGCTACATTTTCATTTAAATTCACTGTGTGTTAAAGACCTTGACTGAGGCAAGAAGGAGGGGAGGTCGGAGCAGCTGCAGGGGGCTGCAGGGGGCTGCAGGGTTCATCACCCACCGAGACGCTACACGTTTAGCAGCAGCTTTGTCCTCGGAGGTCGGCTGAGGTCAGCTGAGGTCGGGCGTCACCTCGCCGAGTCACACTGGTTTCACGGATCATTTTCAAACTCATGTAATGATAATGTGGCATAACAACGCAACAGTGTGTGTGCTAGCAGCCCCCCCCCCCCCAAATCACACAAAGATAGTGGATGACTGACAGGAGGGTTCACTCCATTCATTCCTATGGAACCGAGGCCTTCAGGTGCTGAGAGCGACGCACAGAGTGAACCCTCTTGACCTCCAGCCTCTTTGGCAGCGTGAGACCAGGAAACAAACAGACATGACCATGAACATCTACTGAGGCCGGAGAAGTCATCGGGTCTGTTGTCATTTATCGTGCGATGATTTGATTTATTGATTATTGTGACGGGACTCTTTGCACCATCAAACCATCAAATCTTCCACCTCATTCTTGGACCCTGCTGAGGTTCTGCTGGGTCCAGACTCTGGTTAGAAATTCCCCAAACATCCTCCCTGCTACTAACAGCCAACAAGACACACAGTGAGAAGATAGTCGCCTGCTGAAATGCCCCATGAGCAAGGCAGCGGCAGCAGCTGAGCAGCTCCACAGACTCTGAGCCGGCCGTGAGCTCAGAGAATCGCGTGGACGCGGCGACTTGGTGCTGCTTTCATCCGCTTCCAGAGCGGCTGCGAGCTCCCGCGTGACGCCACAGCCGGCGCTCTGATGGCGGCTCCGCCTCTCGCCTCCGCCTCTCGCCTGGCTGATTGTTGGGGCAGCATATTGATGGCGGCTGCGCAGCGCTCCGCGCCGCACTATCAGCCATCCCAGACTGGACTTAATCTGCTCTCCCATTAACACATGCTAATGGGGAGCCGCCTCCATCGGCTCGCCTGCCAACGCTCCCGCTGACGGCGGCCGGCCGGCCCGCTGACGCCGAGCTGCTGTGGGCAGATTTGCTCTTATTGTGTGTTTGGGGGATTTAAAAGTCTTCGAAAACTGCGGCTAAAGATTACAGCAGTATGCCGCGACATACTGATGTCAGATTTGGGGATTTTGTGGTGGCGGCGCAGATGCAAAGCTGCAAAAGCTAATAAATAAAACAAATAGAGCCGCTCGAATGGAGGCGTGCTGGTGTGTGGGGAGGCCAGAGCTACACACACACACACACACACACACACACACACACACACACACAGGCTGACTTGGACAAACTTCACTGGCTACGTTTCCATGCAGTCGATCAGCCTTTTCTAAGCAGAATATCAGCAATAACATGGTTGTGCGCGGCCATGAAAACACCAATAACGCATTAGAATAGTCGGAATATTCCAGTTTTTAAACCCCCTCCTCTCCCCATTGGTTCCTCCTTCTCTAAGGTGAACATGTGATGATGTCTCCTCCTCTCAGGATCTCCACATCAAAAGGAAGATGAATTAGTGTTGTGATCATGTTCTATTGGAAAGGAATCTTGGTCTTTGGAGTCCAGGAACTCCTTGTAAACATGGCCAAAGGCGAGAGCGCCACCACGCCACACTTTTGGAGTGAGGAGGAAACCAATCACTTCATCAGTGTGATGAAAGACACAAACATCCTGGCATTTGGAGACGCTAGAAAGTAGCGGGATAGAAGATCCACAAAAAGGGGAGCGCAGAGTTACGCCAAGCAGGGTTTGTAGCAGACCTTCTCCGTGCGTGGCTGCTTTGATCGCCATATCACCATTGATTACAGTCACCATGGAGACAGGAACAACCCTGTTTGTCTCACTAACCACAACGTGGACCTGAACCCCAGAGCAGATCTGCTCAGATGCTGCCTACAAATTCACCGGAAAATAAAAAGAAAGGGCTGAACTCGGAGGATCAGACGCAACCTTACAAAAGACGAGATTATTTTGTTAAACTTTCTCAGAAACTTTGAGCGAGCGAGTGAGCGAGTGAGCGAGTGTTCCTCTGTGACGACTTCACTCTCAGTTAATTAAATAATTGATTCCACCATCACTCAGGAAAATCGCGCAGCCACGAAGGAAGTCTGTGTGGCTCGTCTGACCTCTTTTCTTCTCGGTTTTCTGCAGCAGCTTCTTCTCTCCTCACCTCTCGCTGTCGCTCATTAGCAGCTCACAAATCACGCGAGTGAGGACGCGGCGGCGGCGGTGGCGGCGGCGGCGGCGGCGGCGGCGGTGGTGGCGGCGGCAGCTGCATAAACCTGACGGCTAAACGAGTGCCGCCTCGGCAGCTCGGGGAAAATCCAAACATGTGAAGACATGACGGAATATTCAAGTTCAACAGTTGAAATTCGGGCTTCATAGTTTTGGTTTTTCACCTCAAAAATGTAGTTGTAACTGATTGATTGTTGCGTCTTTGATCTGTGGAGACAAAGTTTGAGGAAAACTCTGCATCACAGTAGAAATAATTCTCATAAGAAAGTGTCCTCACGATTGAACCAGTGTAGAAACATTGATCTCTGGGTAATCGTCCACGACCATGAGTAATTCAAATACTCATTAAAGTAAACTTGCTCATTTTTGAAACAACTTTCAGAAGATCACCTTCGCCGATGTGTGCGTCGCACCCTGGAAACACGCATTTAGCAAGTTTATTTCATTCATTCGCTGACCCTTCTGACCTTTGACCTCTCCCACCCAACCGTTTGGGGCTCCGCATTAACCGTATTGTGGGAACTGAATGCTGACAGTGTCTCCTAGCAGTGACTCCACCTCCTCGTCAGACGTCTCACTGCACTAACTGCTATTTCTGACGCCACCTTCACACCCGACGCGTCACGTGTCCAGAAAATGGCTCGTTTTGTCGCCTTTGCGCCTGAAACTGTCGTCACTCGCTGCAGTCAAGTTATTTGTGAATCTGGCTGCGACTGAGACGGCGGCGTTTACGGTCTGGACTCGATGTACGAGTCACACAAATGCCGGAAAAGCGCCGCAGCGTCACATCAGCTGTTTCACCGTGTTTATGTGCTCAGAAGGAGACGCTGCGACGCCAGAGAGGACGAGTTGGAGCGTCTCCTTCCGCCTCCTTCCTCCTTCAGCTGATGATGGTGCGCGCAGTGATACGAAGGGAGGGAAAGTAACGCCGAGTGATTGAGAGGTCAGAGTTTTTCACGGCAAAGAATTGTTAATGCAAATGTTTGACTCTTTTGAAGGCATGTTGTTTTTTGGAGCCAAACTCTTTCTCCGTGTGACTCCA
>CAESWR010000718.1:602659-614149 GCA_903171835.1 Mullus surmuletus | reverse complement strand
GCGTTCGCCCCCATCTGTAACCCCATGCAGTGCCCCTGGGGCCAGAAGGCCTTCGCGGGGTACCTGGGACCCGACAGGTCCAAGTGGGAGGTAAGAGCCGAGGAGTGTGTGCTCCTGCTTCCCCAAACGTTGGAGTGGAACACTTCTAAAGAGGTTTGTTGTCTTTGAGCTGGTTGACCGAGAGCCTAACTGAGCTTCTGGCGTTTTCCAGGCATATGATGCCACCGTCCTGGCGGCGTCGTACTCGGGTCCTCAGCTGGACATCCTCATCGACCAGGGACGTGACGACCAGTTCCTGTCGGCAAGCCAGCTGCTGCCCGACAACCTGATCGCCGTGTGCTCCGAGCGGAAAATCCCTGTTGTCTTCAGACTGCAGCCGGTCAGTTCCACTCACTCTTTTCAAAGTAAAAGCACACAGATCATGTTCCAAAAACAATTGATGCAATCTGAAAGAAAGAAATTCCATTCAGTTTTATTTGTGTTTCGCCACTTTACAACAAGGAGTTAACCTCAAAGCAATTTAACAAAGAGCAGGTCAAGACCACGCTCAGGAATAATTTATAATAATTTATTAATCAACTTAAACGTAGAAATTCAGCAACTTTGTTTGACAAATGGCGCCATCTTGTGGCCTACTTGCATCTTTGTTTCTCTCCAGCATAAATAACCATAAAAGATATTTTTATTTTGCATTAGAGAACCTTGCAGGGGGATCATCAAGATTGCAGTTTAATCTTTTAGTTGAGAACTCAAATCTAGTTAAAAAAAAAAAATCACATTGAAAAAAGCCTTTGACCATCTCATTGTCTCCTCTCCTGCAGGGTTATGACCACAGCTACTTCTTCATGTACTCCTTCATGAACGACCACATCAAGCACCACGCCAAGTACCTGACTGCCTGAGCTGCTGCCAGAAGAAGGAAGACTATCCCATAGCACTTATTTCTCCTCATAACCAAATTGCCCCCCAAAACTATAGGGAAAAACCCCCAACTTGGACACTTCAGATAAGTTAGAAGTCTCGGTGCCTTCAATCTAAACAGCTCTGACAAAGCCCTCTCAAAGAGTCTAAAAAAAGTGCGTATTTCACCAGTGAAGGCGTTTATGTAACCCAACAGGAGTCATGTGCCTCCCTGTCGGTGAGTCCAGATAGCAAACTGTTTAACATTTCAAAATAAAAGTCTTGGTTCGTAATTTGTGGGCGAAGATCGTCATGTTGTCGCGAGTTTCGGTGTCAGTAGGCGCCTTGTGTTTGACACCCACTACTTACCACAGCTATCTGCAGATGTTCTACAAAACAATCCAGCAAATGGTTTTATTTTGGTTTCAGAGCAGATATGAGTAATACAATTGGTCAAGTGATTACATTCCATTATCTGCAGCCACAAGAGGTTATTCTTTAGATTTCACATACATACAACATGCAGATGTGCACTTGATGGAGTGATCAACAAGAGACGTCTTCTTTCAACAGATGAGGTCTTTACTGATAAAGTGATGAGAAATACAGTACAGTATATACAGTATTCACAGCAGTTAAGGCGACATTAAAGGGACATCTCATGCATGTAAATTTGAGTTGCTGTACAAGTTACACAAAAGGGTATGTTACATGGAAATTTCAACAAACCTGAAAATACGTCATAAAAATAAATTTGCTCCCAGTCAGAAAAAAGTACAAAAAACGTGAGTACAGGCCATTTTTGGACTTAAAGTATATACAAAAGAAGAGACCAGAACAAAACAAAAAAAACTGCTAAAACGCTCAGCAGGCAATTCTCTTCTCGTCACACATTTACACAATTTACATCTGTGTCGCATTTCTCAAAGCTACACTCCGCTCAGGTGATCAAAGGGTGATTTAAGATTGTCTCCGTTGCCAAAACAAAGATAGAAATAGTGTTAAAGTGCAGATTCTGACGGGGAAGCAGCTGCCCCCCCCTCCCAGCACACACACACACACACACACACAAGCAGAACAGTGGATATGATCAAAGTCTATCATTACGCGAGGAATTCACAGGTGTTTGACATTTACAAAACGATGGCTGACATGCTGATATCCTTGCTCACAGCTGACAGCTCCACTTTTATCAGCGGGCGTCGTAGATTTAATCAAACGACTCCAATATCGAGAAGGGAGACGTTTTGGCTCCACTTTTCTTTTTTTACAGATTTGATCTGCGGGAGGATAAAAATCAAACATCTGGTTTCATGCTCTTTAAACATTTGTGTCATCAGCTGGCTGCTTGCAGTGAAGAAATTCTTTATTCATTTAAAAAAACAAAGGTTTATAAAGGTGTGTTCGGCGTCTACTGAGCGAGTGTTTCTCTGTGATATATACAGTAGATGAAGAAAGAGGCAAAAAGCCCGACTTGATTTGAACGCGACATGCTTCAACGTAACACTGACTGCAGTTTTAGCACATAGAAGAACATGTTTGTTTTGGCAACTATCAAATTTGTCCAGTGGAAGCATTTAAAAAAAAATATATATATATACTGTTGAATGCTTTGGATACCAAGCTGCATAATATGTTCTCACCCACACATGCCTGCTGGATTGAAAAGGCGCCAGATTGGCAGAGATTGGGACGTTGAAAGGGGCAGGAAGTAAATCTGACTGTTGTGCTCCCGCGGCGTTTGTTTGTTCTCATCCCACCTGTTCTCAGTGAACCTGACGAACTGGGAAGAAATCATTAATCCTCTTTTTTTTCCTTTTTCAATATGGAAACATTTTTGATTATTAATCATTCTGTTTACTCTCCACCTGCTGTTTTAGCTACGAGATAAAGTCGGCATACGTCTGACAAACATGACAGCTTTTCTCTCCGATTACAGAAAATAAACTGAAAGTGGTGCCCAAGATAAAAAATAAATATTAATAATGATTAAACAAGGTTGCAAAAAGTGGAAGTGAGTCTGAAGCTACGATTAAAAACAAAACCTGGAACCAGAGGTTCCATTGACGATGAACAGCTGGTTTACTGGTGCGTTCTGTTCTGTTCTTTATGCCGGCAGAGGTCAACAAAGGTCAGCAGTTACTTAATGCCCCTTAAACATCTTTGTGTTAAAAGTCTGAAATGCCACATGGATCAAAAACTGGCAACACACACACACACACACACACACATCTGACGTAGCAGGTTGTGGAATGAGTCGATGAATCTCGCATAGCAATGACTTTGGCCTCAACAACGGAGGTTTTCGTGTCCCATCATTTCAAATTCTCTGCAGTGTTTTGGCTTTTCTGCATGAAGTAGCACAAATCCCTTCGTTTTGGGGGTGTTTTTGTAAAATGGGTGAGGGTATGCGCATTGTTATGCAAACCCGCCTCGTCCACCTCAAAGCTAAATTGACAAAATTGGTTACTGTGCTAAAGCTGAGGAAGGAGAAGTTTTAGTGACTTTTTGTTTTCTCATTAACACTATTTTTGTTTTGGCACATCAGCAAACCGCTTCTCATAAAAACGCGTCTGAAAGCAAACAAAGTAGGTGGGTTTTTGTTTTTTTTCGTCCTTAGATCTGCATTCCCTTCTGTAAGCAATCAAGAAGAGGGGGGAAAAAAGCAAGCACACCGAACAAAAGAATCACCTGGACTTGATCGGACAGAAGCCTGATAAACACAGATTCGCATCTCCATGGTAGCTGTTAACACACACACACACACACCCCTGGTTCTGGGACATGATCCATAAAATGACATCGCTTATAAAACACAATTATACCTAAAATATATTAGAGAAAAATACTTTTGGGATATTTCACTTTGAATGTATACAACAACCCCGGACTCCTGCCTCGGATTCTCTTTATATTATAAATAGCTTTACCTTTAAATACAAATTGTGGTTAAAAGTCGTCTCCCTCTTGTTTGCGACAATAACAATTTTGCTTTTTACTCTCCCGGGGAACAGAGCGCAGCAACAGGTGCAAGAATAGAAGCAAAAAATAAAAAAATAAAAAAAAAATCCCTCAAATGGTCAATTCACACTTTACCTGAAATGTTAGTACAAAACAAAAAGCACTGACTGCTGAATAAAAGTGGGAAATAAAGGGCTACATAATTCTGGTTGAATGCACGTTCACAGATTCTAATAGTTAATCTCAGTATTTGGGCCAATTAAATAAACAAAGGCAACTCAAATCATTTCAGTATTTAAAAAATAAAATAAAAATAGTAATCACCAGATTAAAGCCGGTAATATATTAACAATATTAAAAGCTTCCTATTTGCTCATGAGAAGCGACTTTTAAAAGAACAAACTCAGGAAATTATTCACAAACTAGTGCAATTCTGATATATTTGATCATACTTTTTTTTTCTCTTCTTCTCAGAATCAAACATTTCGGGTAACTTTGCATTTGTGGAGTTTTTTCCCCCTTGAACTGACAGTTTGTTGCTTGTATCTACCTGAAAAGATAGGGGAGGGGTGGACGTTCAAAAGCCAACCCCCCACACCCTAAATTTAAGGTAAGAAACCCTTCGCAAACCATCTCCGCTTGATTTACTGCGAAATTATCAATCCACCCTCATGCTCCCACCGAGTCGTTAGTAAATAAATACACTTCTGAAGGTTTTAGCTCCTTTAAACGACATTCTGCATCCTTAAATACCATGAAAAACACGAGAGAGGTTGCAGAATGACAAGAGAGGCGGGATGTAGCGTCTCGTAAAGTCAAGTCAGTGTGTCCGGTCCGGGCGTTCGTTTGCTTGCTGTATGCGTCCGTCAGTCAGAGAAAGCTCCGCCCCCCCCCCGCCGCTGCTCACGTCAGCAGAGCGTGTTTGGGTGAGATCTCCTCCACCAGAGCCTGGACTGTGACGCTCACCTTCATCAGGCCTTTCTCCTCCAGGATGTGGTGAGGGAGGCACAGTTTGTCCTGGGAAAACGGAAGTCAGAGGGAAGGAAGGAAGGAGGGAGGGAGGGAGGGAGGGAGGGATGGACGGTGGAGAGAAAAACAGGACAGGAAAGGAGAAGTGTAGGTTGTAGAAGCAGAGGAAAAAAAAAAAAAAGGACAGAAGGGACGTAGAGGATTTAGACAACAGTGTTTATGATTTTTTTTTCCTCCCCAAGTGCTCCTCACCTGGATCTCCTTAAAGGTTCAGTTCCCTAAAATATCAAAGTGCACCATAACTCTAGGGGAGAATTTTAAGATTTGTGTTTGTTTTTCTTCATCACTGTGATTTTAATGTTTGTCAAATGCACTTTTCCTTTTAAACAAAGTTGAAACCCCCCCCAAAAAATAAGTAAACATTTCCTCTCTCAAACCTTCCTCTATAGCTTATGTTATACCAATGAAAAATAATTGAGTTCAATAATGGTGAGTTGTATCGATTGACTGATTGATTGACATTTCAAGGTGCAGGAAATTTCTCTCTGCTCATGCTTGAAGGGTTTCACACAGTTTTCAACATGAGAATCCTTATTTTTGTCTTTTGTGTACCTGTGCGTATACCTGACACTCTAAAACAAACAAACAAACATACAAACAAACAAAACAGGGCCTCTGGTTCATCATTTTGCATGACCCTCCTCAATCTCAGCTCTGCGGTCATACAACGACACTATGGAAAGGATGCCGTCCCTAAACTCAATTTATTAACCTCAGTCAAATATCATACACAAGTCATAAAAATGATCCGCCCACACACAGGAAATTCACTCCCGTCGACACTCAAACACGCTTTTGTCGCTTCACTGGATGTTTGGGGGGGCGTCGCTGTGTGGAGAGATGTTCGTGTGGACTTTAATGGTCTCTCTGAATTATCAGTTTGCATTCTCAAAAATCAGAGTATGATTTGTAACATTTTGGAGCCATTTGTGGTCAAATATTCAACTCATACTTGCAGATTTTTGAATTCCCAATGGGTGATAAAGACTAGTGTTTGGTCATCATCTTAAAACAAATTATGAGTAAATAAAGTGAGCAAAGTAAATAATGGGTCTCACATCCACTGGGATGATTCATGAACTTACTCAGGTTACATCAGTGTTACATTGGTTTCAATAATGTCAAACCATGTAAACATACACAGTACATTTCACTTTTAAATTCCCGTCAGTGTTACAAACCGAGTGATATCTTAATCATCTATGTATCAAACCCTCTAAAATAAACATCTTAAGAAGACATGTTGGACTTCATAAACTCACCTAGTGTCTATAGCCCTTCAGAAATTCTCCAAAAAACAGTCACATTGCATATCAGGTTACAGTAAAGATGATTTCAATTAAAAGTCACTGCATTCAGAACAAAACAAAAACAAAATAAGTTTCCCAAAGTGTAAAACGATCTTTCAAAAAAAAAAATTTCACATCAGTTTTAGGCAAACTGAAACCCCCAAAAATGACATTCAAAAAGAAATAATGTTACAATGAATAGTCAAAAGCAGTTAAATATGGCTTCCAATTACTTTTCAACACTTAATAATTTCAAATAGGAAAAGTACCGTTTGCAAAGTGAGCTTCTCGACATTAAGGAATCATGTGCTTGTGCAGTTCGCTATGAAATATGGGAGCATCAATGTAAAATACAACTTCAGCCGCTTCAACGCGGCTTTGCAATGTGCAAGGAATCGTTTGATATTCGGGTGTTCACATCTTTGAATTCTATCAGTGATGAAGTGGGGAGTCCTCAGCAGTTGTGTCTGGCGATATTGGAGGTTAAGCTCAACATTTCTGGTGACATCAATCAATCTAACTTTCTGTCTGACCAGAATTGTAACATTACGGATCTGTTTGACTCGCGCTGTTGCTTTGTGGTTAGATTGTCATGGAAAGAGAGAGAAGGCGGTAAAAAGTCCTCCGTTTTCTGGGTCGAATAGGTTGACGTGTCTACATTTGTTGTCCAGAATGATACTGTATTAATACTCAAAACGAGCATCAATCTCCTTGCTAGTTGTTCGACAAACCATAGCCATAGCAACACACTGCGCTCTGCTAACATAGGATCATTACAACATGCCGATCCTTACCATCTATAATGTAAGGTAGGGGTGTCCCGATCCGATATTGATATTCGATATCGGTCTGATATCAGTAAAACAAAAAGAGTATCGGATTATATCCCCCTGCATCTAAAATCTCTGATATAAGGTATTATGGTTATTTGTGAGGATCCTCTAATTTATTTATTTCTATTCTATTCAATTGTAGAATATTCTCAAGTTTAAGTAAATTACATAATAATTTATGCAACCCATTGGTTAATAATAAATAGGTCAGTTTTTCTCATACCTACTGTTGTTGCGTATTGTTCTCTGTTTGAATAATATCACTTGTATCGGCATATACTCAAGGCTGCAATATCAGTACAGTATCGGATGTGAAAAAGTTGTATCGGGACACCTCGAAAGTAAAGTACCGATTGTTTAGTGTGTTAGTATTCTTGAGTCCATTGCCAAATGGTTTTGGCAAAATACTAGCGCCTGGTAACAAATTCCCTCCTCATAAGCATATTTTTCTTGACACTGGCAAATACACTGCTCATGCTGCCAAATCGATGGTTGCCTCTTTTTGAAACAAACAAGACTATGACTAGTGGTCACCAAAACATCACAAGAGGTTCATTGCAAAATATAGATAAAGAAATTTCAATGTGATGTAATGAAATGTGACAACTGTCCTGGAGCGTCATGTGGAATCTCTAATCCTACATTCATTTTCCCACGAGACCTCCATGATGGAAGAAAAGTGCTGCCTGGAGATTTGTGGCAAAGTTTACTGGAACCAATACTGATATTACTGTAGTAACAGCTGTTCCATGCTTAACACTGTGCAGCACACACCACATTAATATTTAAACATCTGAATCAATGGATTTTGTAGTGTCACAAAGGAGCTGTCAATAAGGGGTACGATTTCTGTTATATTTTGGTATCACAAGATGATGGGAATGTCTGAAAAGGGCCGATTAAAGTCTTTGCAAGCTCCAACAAGTGAGAAAAACAGCAATACTTTGACCTGAAACATTTCAAATCCGGAACCGTCTTGGTCGAGTATCCAGATAAGACATCGGTGATATCAGGGAACCTCCATATTTCCTGACTCTTTAAAAGTCAATTATTGCAAAGACCAAAACACATTGTTGAGCTGATTCTTCCAGCGAGAGGAGAAAGTCAAACGAAGAAGCACGAAGCGAGAAGAGAGGAGCCGTCTCATGCCAGTGCTGCATTGGTATCACATGGAACAGATGGGTGATCGGACCTGGTTCACGGTTTAGGTTATGAGAGCTCCCTATACTTCATTGTTAGTTTGAATGATGTAAATCACACGTTTGGCATCGCCGTGCTCAATGGTTGCATTGTCAGACATGTTGATGCTGAAATTGTTCATATGTGTGTCTTTGTGGGAGGAGCCAGACCCCAATATTCCGTTTTGTATGGTTGCTAAGTGTGCGCTTGTGAATGTAGCACATTTACAGATGCTCATGTTTCGCAACCATAGGAGTAACTGAAAAAAAAAAAAGATGACAACAAAACAGCACTAAAACCATTAGCCGTAACTTAATGATCACCCATCTTAATTGATAATCCAATTGAACATTTTTAACTGTTAATGCTCCCTCTATTCATGGTGTAATTACTGTGGATCACTTAGTTGAACGCAAAGCTGATGAGCTCACGCAAATCTTCTCCTTTTGACATATAAATAAAGTTTGGAGCGTGATGTTTCCCATGTGACGTAAATGCAACAAAGCAAAAACAAGGAGGAGGAGCCTATGCGTAAAAGGGGGAGGGGTTGCAGTGTGGTTGGCCGTTTGCCGTTGTCGTAGCTACGTCAGCTCGCTCCAAGTATAAGCAATAAACAGTAGAACTAGACAGAGAATGTGAACCAGGCTCGAGCCAATGAGGTCCCAGATTTGCCAGGCCGGAGGCGGGGTTTGAGTGGTAACAGAAACCAATGAGGGAGTCTCTGACGCTCCAGGGGAGACTGGATTTGGAGTCAAGATTGCCTCTTCCCGTTTCCCATCGGCAGAGGTTGCATCCAAGCCAACCAGCGCTCGAACCGTAGCGCGAACGGGCCGCAGGCGGCACTGGATGATGTCATAGGGCGAGCAGAGGGTAGACTGGTGCCCCCATTTGGGAGGGAAGACGAATAAATGAAGTGGGAAGGAGGGGCCAACGCAATCAGGAGTGAACAGAAGAATGGAGATGAGGCGGAGATGAAAGAAAGGGATGGAACGATTGGGAAAGAGTGGCGCACAAGAAGAGAAAATGAATGAAAGATGTTTGTGACAGGAAGAGAGTCCGACGTGATGAAGAGGAGCAGATGACCAAAACCAAGTACGCATTTTCAAAGAATCCCCAATTAGATGATGACAGACATGAACGGTAATAAACAAAATGTACGGAAGATGAATTGTGGAAATAGACAAAGAGGAAGAGCAGGAGAAGGCGAGGAAGACGTGGTGCGATCCAGCCGGAAAGTAAACAAAAAAAAAAAAAAAGAGAAAAAAGAGGCAGGAGGTTAACCAATGGACACAGAGGTCAGGCATCACAGAGAAGACTGTGAGCAGGTGTGGCTTTTAGGCAGACGGGGTTACCATGGCAACAAGCAGGGAATGCTTACGGAGAGGACGGGAGACAAGTTGCCGTCCCTCCCAGTATGCAGGCCGCAATGGGGAGTGAGGTGGCTGATGGAAGGGGGAAGCCGGTGCATTCAAGCCAACAGCGCAGCGGGCTAGCACGTTAGCACAGAAGCCATTAGCATGTCAGCCGGAAGAAGCTTGCGGCGGTTTAGCTGGCGGAAAAGCGTTGTCGGCCGGTGAGGCATTCAGGCTGCGTGAGCGTAGCAGCAGAAGTGATGGAGGTCAAAGGTCAACCAGTGAGTTCAGATAAAAGATCACAAATGGAAATCATACAGGTTAAATCATTGTTTTTACCATCAATGGCTACGTTTACATGCAGTGAAATAAACCTTCTAACCAGAATATTAGCAATAATCCGGTTGCGCGCAGCAATGTGAACACCAATAACCCGTTTAAATCAGCGGAATATGCTCGTATTGGAGTGAGGAGGAAACCAATCACTTCTTGAGTGTGATGAAAGACACAAACATGGCATTTGTAGACAGTGGAAAGTATCGGGACGGCGAGATCTACAAAAGGGGGGCGTACAGTTATGCGAAGCAGGGTTTGTACAAGACGTTCTCTGTGCGTCGCTGGTTTTATTGGGATATCCCAATTGATTACAATGACCATGTATGCAGGAATAACCCTGTTTGCTCACGTATGTAAACGGGTTATTAACAATGTTTAAGTAACCAGAATATGGACCATAACCTGAATATTGACTGCATGTAAACATAGTCGATGAAATGGGACGTCAGTCTAGGGTTTTTGTATGGAAAGGATGTAAATAACTATCCATGTCGGTATTTATTATATCTTTAACTGTCTTTGCTTACTTGCTTTGAAAGTACTCAACATCTCAGAGGTCTTATCCAAATACAATGATGTAAATGTCTGTAGTATTATCTAAAATAGGGGTGTAATTTAACATTTCCTCTTTCAGTTGCTGTTTTCAGAAACACAATGCTGCTGTGAAAACACTGATGGCTGTACAATTGCAAATACTGCATGTTAAAATTGTTCAATTGCTCAAAGTGGAAATGGTATGAAACAAAAACATAAAAAATGCTAAATAAATGCAATTTAAATAAAACAATTACAATTAAGACAATTTACAACACATGACTTGACATTTCCCTTTCCAAATCCTCTTAGATTTTACTTTAAATTTGGTTGTCATCCAAAGTTGAAGGTAATTGGGTAGAAGTATTGTACTTGAGTCTTTTTTTGGAGTCTTTTTATGCATCTGGAACATTGAAACACCATCTTCCCTTGTACACACTGAGCTCAGGCATAAAATTCTGGATTCTGCTCAAGTTTCAAACACATCTGAAAGCGTAACCCATCGGTTACTGGCTAAGTATAAACCTTAATATAACCAACACATGCACACACACACTATAAACCCAGAGCAGCTCAGACTGAAGCTGCTGCTCTGAACGACTCCTGTCATGATGGAGGAAGCTGGGAGCCGCAGGCAGCGATGACAGCGGTGATGAATCAGCATTAAATATTTAACATTTCACTTAATAAAAGCCATGGGGGAAAAAAAAGGAAAAAGATTGCGGGTATGAGAATTGAACAGAGTACTGGGAAAACGCTGGATGGTTCTCAAGATTTAATGTGGTTATAATTGAAACAGGCAATAGATTTGGGGAATAACAGGTCTAAAATAAGCCTGTAAATTAGCAAAAGCAGAATTATCAGAAATAAAATAATTGTTATTGTTCTCGACTAATGCCTCTGATTTGAAAAATCCATATTTAGTGACTGTTGATGGAACCATCAGCTTTCTCCCAGCTCTGGTTCAAAATCACCACCAGTGTCCTGCAAAAATCCTCAAAGTTTTAATCTATTAGTTCTTTATTAACCGTAAAACATAAATCACATCATCGAGGCGGAAAGTGATGCATTGTTGAC